>JAMLFT010000679.1:0-38002 GCA_026544285.1 Pachyrhizus erosus | reverse complement strand
TATTTTAATTATTGATAAATTTTTTTAAAAATATTTAAATTTAAATTAAAACTAAAATATTAAAAATAGTATATTGAAAGAGAAAAATAATCAAATTATAAAACTATTTAGTTAATATAAAAAATACAAGTCGATATATGAAATGTATTTAGGAATGTATTTGAATTTTAAAGATAATATATATATATAATTTTTTATATTAAGTTATAATTTATTAAATTGTTAAGTTAATAATAAAACGTAAAAGGATGTAATATATATATATATATATATTAAGAGAGTGAAATTCACTACTTCATAAAATAAGAATATTTAAATAAAAATAAATGTAAAAGAAAGTATGAAGAATAAATGTATAAGAAAATAGATAATTTTAATCATTATATATGTTGAGAGATTAATGAAGGGATAACTTATAATCCTACATGCTAAATATAGTTTACTGCTTCGTCAAATTAAAATTCCTCTCCTTGAGAGGTAATTAAAATACACTCCATCATCTCTTTTATTTTTAAATATTATACCTTCCTTCTTGATATATATTAACATGAGTTACGTTTAAATGTATTTTATTATGAACGAGCCTGTGGACAATGCTTTGTTATTTTTTGTATTGACTTCCTTTGTGATAAGTTTTGATAATCTTTGAGCGCCAAGAACTATAGTTAGCATTAAGAAATAAGTTGCTTAAAGTTACTAATTAATTATCTAGGTTGCTGTACTTAATAAAGTTGAATCCTAGTCTTGGTTCTATTCATGCACCCTGCCCATTAATTTATTCCCTTCTTTCTTGTGTACTAATCCTCTACACTATATATATTAAACAATATTTTTATATGTAATATAGTTTTTGAGGTCATATATGAATTTGACTCTTCCTTATACTCTACCTGATATATTTACTTTATAAATAAAAGAATGAACACACACTGGACAAGTTAATAATATAAAGTCACTAGAAAAGAAATTTATTCAATATTTTACCATAAAATAACTTTCATCAAGAGACATTCAACAATTTGGCACAAGAGAATAAAAGAAAAGGAATCAAAGCTTTATTGTCAACACTGAACCTACCCATTACCCCTTAGTTTTCACTTTTTCTACCATCCATATGTCTCTTTCACGGTTCTTTTCACTCTTCTTGTTCTTCACCCGAGAAGTTCATATACAACTTCAACCTTCCATCCTCCCTTGAAGCATGGAAAAGACTTCCGTTGGGATTTTTGATTTCTTCAACAACATAACTCTCACTCTCCTTATCATAAATAAGATACTTAAATGGTTTCCCAACCTTAACTTTTCTCAAGCATGAAATTGGTGGAGGAAAACAATTCCTACCACTCAATTGCTTCTTCTCATTGTCATCAATTCCCTTCTCAAGGTTTTTCTTTGGATAAATCTCATTTCCATATGAGCTCTCATATTCTGTCTTCCTCTTTCGAAGGTTTTCTTCAAGGTTTTTAGAGATTTCTATCTCTACAAGCACAAAATCCAAGAGTGGTGAAGGTGGCAACTTGACATTGCTTTCAATTGAAAGCTTCTCAAAGTCTTGGGCAAGATCAGAATCAAATAGTGATGTTGTTGAGGAAACTAATGTTTTCAATGTTTTTGTGATATGCATATTTTCTGAAGTTGGTTGGGGCCTAAGGAGATTCTTAAGGTTAGGGGAGCCGCTTGAAGCCATTGAAGGAGTTTCAAGGAGAAAATTTCAATTGGGAGTGTGAGATCATAAGGAGAGTGAAGCTTGTATTGTGTATATAAGGACAATGTGCATATATTAATAAATAATATAAATTTGCAACATTAATAAAGACAATGTCCATAAATTAATAAATATTATCAACTTGAAACATTTATAAGGACAACATGCTTATATTAATAAAATTAATGTTCCTTTTTTTTTTCTTTCAATTAGGAGTATTAGATCATAAGAAGAGTGAAGCTTGCATTGAATATATAAGGACAGTGTGCATATATTAATAAAATAGTATCAACTTGCCACAATGATAAGGACAATGTGCATATATTTATAATATAATATCAATTTGCAGCATTGTTAAGGACAATGTAAATATATTTAAAATTAATGTTCCTTTGATTTTTTCAATTTGGAGTCTGAGATCTTTAGGAGAGTGAAACTTGCATTGTGTATATGAGGATAAAATGCATATATTAATAAAATAATATCAATTTACAACATTTATAAGGACAATGTATAAATATAAATAAAATAATATTAGTTTGCAACATTTATATGAATAAAATTAACGTTTCATTCTTTTTGAGAACATGTAACTGAGCGTTTTGTGGTTTACTTAGATTCTAATCATTCTATTCATATAGAAGCACTCAACAAAAGTGTTACAAATTTATTTTATTGAAATAATTCCATCCCCTTATATTATATGTAAATGAAAAAGTACACAATGGAAAACATCTCGGCCCTTTATCATGGTCATAATTTTTTGAAAAATCAATTTAAATTTCCCAATTTTCATGAGCATATTAAATATTTATCTAATTAAATTTGAATTGATATGATTGAGGAAGAATTTAAAATCCTTTTATTAATATAATAATTCTACTGCACATTTAGAATTTGCATTAATGTTTGTTTCTATTAAATTTACATTTTGTACTTTGTTAAATTTATATTAAACAATTCCCTGCATTTTGCATTCGTAATATAATTAAAAATAATAAATTTATGTTCTCAAGAAAAATAATATAGATTATTTTTCTATTAAAAATTTAAAAAAGAAATTAGTTTCTTTTTTTAGTAATTTAAAAATTACTATAAAAAACTCACAAATTTATTTGTTTTGAACTCATTGTTAATATGAAGACATAACCCACTAAGTCAACATATTAATGAAAGGTGTAGATAGTTTGAATAAAGTCTTATTTTGAAACTTTGTTGCTCTCTTTGTATACTAAAAAAAATATTAATATGAAGACCTTGCATTAAAGTAAATTGAGTGTGAAACAAATAAAAAAAATTGATTAATTAAAAAGGTTATTAATTATAGTGTTGGGATATAGTTAGGGTTAATTAGAACTATCTCCACAATCTTTCCAAGCATTCTAATTCAACCTGAATTCAATGAGTCGATTTTCTGTTAAGAATCAAATTCAACAGTATAGGTAATTTCAATTCCTTGGTAGTTATGTCTGTTTTTTTAAACTAAGAACCTTAATTATTTAGATATGGTCTTCGCATGCAATTAGAAAATGCACTATTAACATTAATAAATAGGTTGGTTGACGTTATTAGGTTTGGTGCACTTAATCAAAGTTTGTCACTCATGCCACTGCCCATAATTTACGTACTACACCTCTAAATTAAACTATATTAAGCTACATTTTTATATGTAACCTTTTTTGAGGTTATATATGAGTTGGACTCTTCCTTATACTATAACTTATAAAAAAGCAATCATACCGAACAAGTTAACGATATAAAATCACTCAAAAAGAAATTCATCTGACATTTATATCATAAAATAACTTTGATTAAGAGACATTTAACAATTGAAACAAGAGAACATATTTTGCAAAAACCTTATTGTGAACACTGAATCTAGCCATTTTATTTCCCCAAGTTTTCACCCTTTGTACCATCCATATCCCTTTGACGGTTATTTTTTCACTCTTCTTCATCCGAAAAGTTCATGTGCAACTTCAACCTCCCATCCTCCCTCGAAGCATGGAAAAGACTTCCATTGGGAATTTTGATTTCCTCAACAACATAATTCCCACTCTCCTTATCATAAATAAGATACTTAAATGGTTTTCCAACCTTAACTTTTCTCAAGCATGAAATTGGTGGAGGTAAACAATTCCTACCACTCAATTGCTTCTTCTCATTGTCATAAATTCCCTTCTCAAGATTTCTCTTTGGGTAGATCCCATTTTCATTTGAGTTCTCATATTCTACCTTCCTTTTCCAAAGGTTTTCGATGATTTCCGTCTCTGAAAGCACGCCATGGGAGAGTGGTGAAGGTGGAGATGAGGAAGAGCCTTGAGATGACAACTTGACATTGCTTTCAACAGAAAGCTTCTCAAACTCCTGAGCAAGATCAAAATTAGATGGTGATGTTGATGAGGAGTCCAATGCTTTCAATGTTTTTGTGATATGCATATTTTCTGAAGTTGGTAGAGCGCTAAGGAGATCCTTAATGCCAAGGGAGCCGCTTGAAGCCATTGAAGGAGTTTCAAGGCGAATTTTTCAATTGGGTTAAGGAATGTGAAGCTTGCATTGTGTATATAAAGACATAAAGTAACGGTTGAATTTGGAATCTTCAAAGAAGAGGCCAATATGAAAACATCTAATATATAATCTAATGGTGGGTAAAAGTAAAGATTCGTTGAATGACCAATTAAAGTTAATTCTAACCAAGTTATTATTATTATTATTATTATTTAAAAATTTTGCATTTGGTCTATGCTTATTCAAACAAACTTAATGGTGGTCTACAAACCGCGCGCAAGAGTTAATGAGCAGATAACATTTTCTTAATATATTATTTTTTTTAATATTATTAAATGATTTTATAGATTTAATAAAAATAAAAACAGTTAGTGAGTTAATTGAGATTAGATAAAGTAATTGATTCAGAGAATTAATATGATTCAAGAATTAAATTTTAAAAAAAACTTAATACTTTGTGGAAACAGTTTGCAAGTTTATACATACAGAGACTGAACTTTTTTTTTTTCTTCCATTTGGATAACATGTAAGGTTTAGTAACTTGTGAGATAAAGAATCACATATAGTATATACGGGTAAAGGAATAGTAGAAGACCAGACATATATGTGAACTAAAGTATACTATACAAAATTAACTGGTGTCCTTTGAACTATATGAATCGTGAGTAATGAATAGTATTATTTTAGTTTTGCATTTAATGTGTAGTTTTTTTTTAAGATGAGTTTTTTGAGCTAGCATGATCAAATATTAAATATGAACATATTCTTCAATAAAGATTTAAATTTTGGTTTACCAAGTTGCAGAGAATTTATATAATTTTGATAAATAAGAGAGCAATAGAAAAAAAAAAAAAAGATGGTACTAATGAGTGGGTCTACCTAACTATTGACTAGACCTCTAAATTAAGCAGCTGAAAATTTTGGATGGGTCAAACATGATATTCGCAAATGGAAACCTTTAGGTGTCTGTTTCGCTTTTTAAATACAAAGTTATATAGGAAGTTTTGACAGTTTTGTAACATGTCTGGTTGTAAATTTGTGTTAATTATTATTTCTTTTAAGTCTATAACCATTTTTTAGAAGAGATTTGTTTGAATTGAAAATAGTTATAATATGACAAGATTAACTCTTTTAATGGGTGTTTTCTGAATTTGCTAAGTACTTGGTTTTATATTTTAATTTTGATTATTATTATTGTAGCATTATATTACATGCAATTTATGATTGGATGAAAATGTCAAAAATCTTTCTACCGGCAATATATTTAAACTAAATTCATTTTTATGAAGTTCTCCCTCAATTAATGGTAAAAATCTGCACAAATTTTCCCTCTTCTAAAAATAGAAATATAACACTATTTTCAAATTTGGAGTTCATAATATGGGAGAGAATGAAATAAAATCTATACTTTTCCTTAAATACCACTCAATATTTAAAAATAAGGTATAATGATTCAAAATGAAGGTTACGACACATGAGGTAATTAATAATTTTTTTTCAGATAACACTCAATTTGTTTAGAATTCATAAAATACACACTTGAGTTTTTTAAAATATATTTAAATTATTTATTAACTAAGTAATTAAAACAAATTGTACATACATAATTATAAATTCCACAAATTTAAGACACCAATTAATGCATTATTTAAATATATCTATTTTTTGTTATTCAAAATTCATATAACTGCAATATATTTATTGATTTATTAATTAGCAGTACGAAAATAAATGAGAGAAATGTTCTTTGTGCAATAAATTGTACAATACATTTTACAACTAATAGAAAGAAAGGGAGAAAAGTACGAGATGTAATAAATGATTTGATATAAAAATATAATGACAAAAAATAAATATTATTATATAAATTGTTATGAGTTATAGTATAAATGACATGTCAAATAAAATTAACTCAGCTTCCTCTTAACTGATAGGTTTAATAAATCAACGTAATTGGGTATTTAATCTTTTTATAAATTTTATAATTAGGTCCATAAAATTAGTAAAATCACTACAAATTGTTATATTTTCCGTGGTTTCAAGTTGCTTTAAACTAATCCTAAGAATTGATTACAAAAATTGCAAAATATTTAAGAACCAATTATATTTTTTTTTTAGTTTAAGGACCTAATCAACAATTTTCAAAGAGTTTAAGAACCCATTGACGTATTAAACCTTAAAAATACTAGATGAAATGGTTTTTAGTAAAAATAGAAAAATCTAACTAAAGGTTATATTTTTCTAACTTTATTTTAAAATATTTATTTTTAACTTTAATTTTAAATTAACTTTTTAAATCTGAAAAAGTTAATCAAACATGTTTATAATAAATTAAGGTTATTTTTCTTTTTGGAAGGAGTGTTTCTTATATATAAGTATTTGTAATTCTACTTAAACTATGGTTATATAAAAACTACATTCGTTTTGTAATTCTACTTAAAATATGGTTATGCTTCCTCCAAGGTCGATCCTGAAAAAGAAAATTTAGTTCTACAATTATTCAAAGTGATGACGAACAACTTTTTATCATATTCTAATCTACCATGCATTCTGTCAATATCTTTAAAAGAATTTCAGTTGGACGTGATCATTTTTAACACACAGACCAGTTAGGCAAAACTATATATATATATATAATAAAAGATGCAAAACAATATATTAAATATTAATAAAATGTAAACTACTATATCTAATTTTTAAAGTTACTTAATAAATTTCATAATGATCACAAAGTATTATACTTTAATAGGCAACATTGTTTATCTTAGTCATCATCAATGCATTGAACTCTAATGGGCATAAACCTTTTCTTTTGGTAATTACCTATTCATAAAGTTGTTGTTAAAATAATTTTTCTTTCAATATAATACATTTTTAAAACATATTTTTATAAGTAGTATCGAACAAGCCAATGTTAGTTTTATAAGGGAATCAAAAACCTTAACACAAGGCTGATTATAGAGAACTTGTGCAAATCTTACCCCCATGCTTTTTACTTCTTTCTGAGCCTATGATAGCATTATCAAATATTCATCTTACCTTTTAGCAAAAACTTCAACTGAAACTCTTTGCTACAGATCATAGATCTTCTCTTTCTTCAAATCTTTGGTGCTTTTGCAAAGATAACTTGGATGTTAATGTCACTTGCTGTTCCAAATAATATGTAGTCGTTTCTGTTACTATTAATAATTTTTTTGTCTACTTTGTAGCAATTTATGCCTCAACGTCATGTTTAGCATAGGAATTTATAGGAGGAACTTGCTCTCCTTCAGATTTCTTTCAATACCCCTTGGTGTTACATTGGAGATTTTAATGTCATCCTTGGATCGCGCAAAAAAAGGGTGATTGTCTCCCTTTTCCAATCTCCTATAACGAATTTAGAGCTTGGACGGAGACCTAGCACCTAACTCATCTTCAAACAATTGGTATGCCTTATACTTTGTCTAGACATAATTGTGTGCAATGATCTTTTCCTATATTTTTGGGACTTATTGTCTGGTAGTACTCTTCCCTGTGTCAAATCTAATCATTATCCTCTATTTCTGTTGTAGTAGCAGAATCAAACTTCATTTGTTTCTTCTTTCAACTTTATGTTTATGTGAGCAGATATCCATCTTGCTCTAAGATCATTGCTAAATCTTGGTCAGTATCTCCCACTAGTTGTCCAATGTTTGTCTTGGCAAAAGCTCAGAATTTTGAAGAGTGTCCTTAAGATTTGGATTAAGAACACAATTGGTGATATCCATAAAGTAGTCAAAGATGCCATGAGCCACTTGTGGACCATTCAGCTTTAGATAGGCAAAACTGGTCTCTCAGATGATCTTTTTGATGTTGAATGTGAAGTCCAAGTCTCTCTTCAAAAAGCCCTCACTATGCTACATTCTTTCTGGAAGGAGACATCTAGATTGCAGTTACATACTTGCAAAGATAGGAATACCTCCTTTTTTCACAGATTTGTTGCCATCCGAAGGAAAACTCAACACATTTTCCTTTTTCGCAATGAAAGTGGGCTAATTTCAAATCACCAAGACATTGAGAACTATTTTCTCAATTACTACATTGATTTATTTGCATCAAAAAACAATTGTGTGCAGAATGACTTAATCCAACAATCTATTCCTTCTATAGTTTCTAGCACAAACAATGATATGTTGATATCTTTGCCTTCCAAAGAGGAGATCAAGAATGTGATTTTTAGTATGGAAAAGAATAGTGTTTCAGGTCCAGATGGTTACGGAGGTTTCTTCTTTCAAACTTTCTATTCCTCTTTTAAACACAAGTTAAAGCCATTTTCGACAAACAACTGCCATGAGAAGCTATTACTTCTAAACAATATTCAGACAATTGATTTGATGTACTAATGTGTGTTCACATAGTTGATAAAACAAAACAACTCTAAAGCATATTTCTTGAGAAAGAAAGAAAAAAGAGTGTTGAGAATAAATCATGTTTTAAGTTTTAGGCTGTCGAAAATTTCAAGATCCCAACCTAAATCCTTTTTGTCTATATACCAATCAACATCAACTTTATCTTCTGCACTTTTGACATGGGAAGCAACTCATAAGACTGTTATTCCAAAAATATGTCAACATGACTCCATTGAGTGCTTCGTTTATGTTCATGTGTTTTTGGGTTTTTTTCTCAGTCATATTTACATTATAGTTTCTTACCATATAACTCCTTATAATGATAGTTTTAACTCGTACAACATCATTATGTATCTATTGGTTCTCAAAACAACAAATATTTATTATAGGATCCCTCATATTACATTGCGCTCAAAAGAACTCTGCCAGATCGATCAAAAGTAATTCAAAATTATTTGGATGATAACATTAAGGATATAACCGTTTTCAAACTTTTAACAAAGAGTAAATACTCAATTTTATCAATTTCAATATCTTCTTCCGTCTTTTGCAATCCAACAATTTGAGAATTATAAACAGGAGAAATATTTTTATCTCCTTTTCTGGAAGTCCCTTCTGACGCTAGAAATGACATATAATAATAAAAATATTCAGTCAATTTTTTTTTTAAATGTATGATTCTCAATAGCAATATCTAAAATGCATCATTGTTATATTATATAGCTTAGAGTAACTTTCTGGAAGTATATAATTTACCACTTCTACAACTGATTTGAATCTTCCACTGCAGTTATTATGATAAAATTACTGCAAGAAAAAAAAAGAGGCAAATGACAAGAGTCTTATTATCGTCGAGATAAATATAGCTCATATATAATATAATACAATGTAATATAATATAATACAAAAGATATATATAAATATGTAATTGTAATCTATCTATCTCATCAAATTCAATTACATGGTAGTATGCGAATTTTCTAATAAGATAAAATTCTTTGCTGTATTCATAAATTATAATAGCATTTAAAATACACAGCTTTAGCATTACTATTCAAATATTTAATATAGCGAACTTAAGACTCTAAAGGAGTCATTTTAAAAGATTTTTCTTTGTCCATTGAATGAGACTACTTATCTAGCCTCAATACAATAAGACATTTCATTAAAAAACAAAATTAATAACGACCAACTATGACAATTATGCCAGTAAATTTTAACTCACATTAAAAGGACAATGAAAAATCTTATTCAATCCCTGCAAACAGTTTTGTCAACTAATGTTCGTTGCATTAGACCAATTGAATGATATAAACCATTTAATTTTTAATTTAAACGATTTTTTTTTTAAATGAGATTAATTTCCTAGTTTTTAAATTTTTCCATACAAATTGTTAACTTTTGGGATTCTCTTATATATAATTTCCTCACCACTTTTGAGCCCTTGCTTGTCATTGCATAGGTCAAGTGAATTTAAAATTATTTTTATGTACGTTTGTAAAAAAATATTATAGCAATGGTGATATAATTAATATAAATAAAGAAGGTGACATAATTTAATTACCGTGTCCAAGATTGATGATTGACGCTGTCTACGTTCTAGTGTTCATCCCTCAAGCTTTTGTAGAACCTCATCAATATGTTCAAACCTAGCAATATCAATATTTGTAGGAAGTTCAAAAGATACAACTTGTCGTACCACCAATTTAGTCTTTGTAATTCTTTTCCTTTTATTCCGACTCCTATGAAAAAGAGCATCACATTAGACAATTCAAATGCAATGTAAATGAAAAAAAAAATAAAAAATCTCCACTTACTCTAAGTTGACACATAGTGTATCGGAAAACATTGTATATCGAAACAAGTATGAATAATAGACAAAAGCATACATTTTCTGGCAAATGAATGTTTCGATTTTGCTGCCCTTTCTGTATTTCTCTAAACACTGTTCTTGTTCGCTGTCATATAAAAAGATAGGCAGATATGCTGTTATATTTATAACCCATGTAGTTATAAAAAAAAAAAAAAAAAAAAAAAAGGTTGTTCTGCTTACAACAACACTTTGTCTAATGATTTCTGCAAGTTCTTGGCAACTCATATTCTTTATCTTTAGAGCAAAATCTAATGATAAATATTGTAAGATCAAGCAAAAGGGAGGAAAATTTATTTGAGTAAGGCAAGGTTATTTTGTAGATTCCATTCGTACAGTCAAATTTCTTTATATATTTAAAAAAATTGATGTATTTAATTTTTTGCCTAAAATAAAATTATTTATAATTTTTTATAACAACCCATTAATGACCCATCATCATAATAATAATAATAATAATAATAATAATAATAACAATAATAATAATAATAATAATATTATTATTATTATTATGATAACTATTATTTTTTTTTTAAATTTGAATTATGAATCATAAAATGTTTATTTAAAATAAAAAAATAATCATGGTTTAGTATTTATTTAATAAAATTCAAAGTAATTATAGATTACCATATTAATATATTCAGGTAATATAGTAATATAACAGCTAAAATACTAAAATTGTATTTTTGTACTAATGACTAATTATTAGTAATATTGAGTAATATATTTAGCTAATTATTAGTAACAACTAATAAAATATTGAATAAAGAAATTCTTTCATTTGACCATTATCTCACACTAATCGATGATTAATCATATTGTTATCTATATAACCCATATAGTTATCTAAAAAGAAAGAAAGTAAAAGGATTGTAACAACACTTTTTCGATTGATTTTTACAAGTTCTTGGCAACTTATATTCTTAGATATTCTTTATCTTGAGAGCAAAATCTAATGATTCAAAGAAATATTGCAAGACTAAGCAAAAAGGAAGGCATTATTTTTTTTTGAGTAAGGCAAGGTCATTGTAGATTTCAATTGTATAGTCACAGATTGAATATTAAAGGAAATTTTTAATGTTGAATGCAATTTATTAATTGTTGCAGGGATTAACAAAAGATTTCACAATCCAAATTTTGTTTAGTCTACCTTCCATTTAATCACATATGTGTAGTCTCCCTTCCAATATAACATTTAATGGTAATTAAAAGATTTTCCCTTTAATCACATTTTTCTTTAAATTTCACTATCCAAATTTGTTTAGTATCCCTTCCATTTTGGTAATATAAAAATCTCTTCACATAATGTTTTGTTGGTGTCAAATATATATATATATATATATATATATATATATCAAATGTTGTTTAACTTTATAATCTGTATTGCAGTCAGTATTTGATAAGTATGAATATAATTCTTAGTTATATTATTATCTAAATAAATTGTCCCACTTGCAAATATAATTTTATTATATATGATGATGTTAAGAGTTTTTCTAAATGTATTAATATCTTGTGTTTAGATATTCAGCTTCTAACTTTTGTGAATCACAATAGATAATTAGATTAGTCATTAGAATATTATATGCAAAAATTTTACTCTAATTAGATAAATTTTGTTTCATATAAATTTTGCCACATCACATTTTTAGCTATTAAAAACTGCACAGCGCGGTATAACTAAAATGTCAGTCGCTGTATTCTTTAAAAGAATTTTATTAAAGCTTTTGCGTATTAATATTCCATAGATTATGTTAGATAAATTGAAAGTAATAATTTTCATATTTACGTTTCTTTAAAGAAACCTCTATAAATATAAGTATATATTGAAAAGAAATATTTTAAAGATGTTATATATAAATTTATACACATAAATTTCTATGTATATATTAATAATAAGTAAATAAATTGCTGAAAATTCAAACAATTGTAAAAGCCATGAATTAACAACATTTAAGAACATGAAATATATGTAAAATATAAAACAATATAAATTTGGGAAAATAAATTTTTTTTATTAATGATAATATCAAATATAAATTAAAAGAACTTAATGTAAATGAAAAAAAATTAAAATGTTTAACGTAATTAAGAAGTTTTGAAATTTAAATTGATTGGATTGAAAACCTATTATCTATTATATATAATTATATAGTATAAAAAAAACTTTGTTACATAGGCATATGTCACGTGACATCATCATATCTTGTCTAAGTTTCATCAATTTTATTTTGTTTTTTTACTTCATAAAAATATATTATTTATAGTAATTATGATTTTATACATGAAAGATAATCAATGATTCAAATTTTGTAGAATGTTATTTATAATTATGGTAATTATGATATTATTTTTTATTAATAATGTAATTCTTATAAGACAATAACTCATTCTATTATTTGATTATCTTACATTATGTATTTAGTTAAATATTATACAATATTATTTAACTTAAATATTTTTCTATTTAAATATTAAAAATGCATTTCCTTAAATATCATGTAATTCTTATAATTCGTTCTTATTAGATTATAAGACGGATCATACTTCTAAAAATGTTTTAATATTGCAAATAATAAATAAGTGTTATCATTTGAAGTAAATAAACAATTTGTCAATGTTTGTTTAGTAAAATGTCTGTCTATTGTTTAAAGACAATATTATTACTTCGAATAGTTTGAATATTTATTTTATTTACAGTTATTACATAAGAATGTTCTTGTTGAATTGTAAAGAATGTTTCAAATATAAGGAAGAAGTGATCCCAAAGCATATTAAAGAAGACTTCCTATCACTTATAAAGTTGCATCCTGTTGTGATCAAAATTTTCAAAACATGTGATTTAAATTATACTATTAAAGTATAATAGGAGTCTATAAAAGGAGATAAGTAAGTTGTTCTATCAGAAGATTAAGTGGCTAATTGGTGAAAAAAAATAACGTAACATTTACTGTTGATTTGGACTGCTCATCAATAAACAAAAATGAAATATCGTTGTGAAACAACAAATAGTTGAAAATATTACCTATAAATAGAAAAAGAAGACTTAGGATGTGCTTGAGTTATAGAAAATATTCATTAAACTATTCGAAAGCATCAAAATCAAATTTCTTTTAAGTCTTCTGGCTTTGTAAATTTTTCCTTTGTAAAAAATTCTCAAACACTTAACATATCTACTAGTTGAAGTCTTACATCTTGTTTATATTCATCCGATATAGACATTAGAGAGTCACTTAAACACTTTTTTATTTAAATTTGTGAGGTTGAGCCAAAAGTGTATTGATAAAGAATATTTTAGTTATAGTAGCCTGAAGAGACAGAGAAAAATATTACTTGTTATAATGCCAAAAATGATTTACTAAAATAATACTTGTATTTGTTTATCTAGTAAAACTTAATAGTTTGTTAAGAATTAGATGTAACCTTAGTTGTAGAAGTGAACCAATATAAAATTTATCTTATTCTTTTTCCTTCTTGTTTATACTAATTAGATGAATGTTGCTTTTTACAAAAAAGTTTTCAAATTGTTTGTTAGTTTCATTTTTTTTCTCAAAATCTTTTAAAAAACTTCAGATAATCTTAAAGTTCTTTCTATGTGTGATGTTTTTACAAAACAAAAAATTGAAAAATAATTTCAGCCTCCTTCTATGTTTTATGTGCTTTACAAATATTTTATTTGATTACCTTGAAAATTATGTGATTCTCGTAACTTAACAAAAAAATAATATTATTATATTATTGTTTTAAATAACTCAAATGAGTATTTAATTTTATTATTGATATAAATTTATAATTATTTTTATTATCTGTTCATCAAATAGGAATATTACAATTTATTTTTTAAAATACAATAAATTATTATAAACAATTAATATTTTTTAAATATAATAAATCATTACAAATAATAAATAATTAAATAATATTCAAACCATGCAAATCCAATTCTTGCAATAATGGAAATTTTTATTCTATTATTTTATAATCAATTAAATAAATCATTAAATCTTATATGAACTTGATTTGATAATCAATTTATTAAATTTTATGATTTTTTTTTATAATGAGTGATATTTGTTATTTGAACATTCAAACTTTTCTTTTTAAAAATATTTTATTAGTAGTATAAATAATTTATTATATGAATAGTAGCCCTTTTTCTCTAATGCTTCATGTCATTTAGTCTTCATCCTATACTAAACAATAATATTCAAAGTGATTGAAAGATCTAAAACTATAAATTCTGTTTTACTTGGTTTATATCTTTTATTTATTTTCATTGTTATTAAATTGTTTTATTTTCTGGATTTGAATTTTGATCATTAATATAAAAAAAAAAATTGATAAGGAAGACAAACTTACTTCAACGATCTCTTCGTTTCAAAAAAATTAATTTCTGATAGTTGGTTGAAAGATATTTTTAGTGTAAATAATTTTTTTATTTCTCTTATAATTTCTTTTATTATTATTATTATTATTATTATTATTATTATTATTATTATTATTATTATTATTATTATTATTATTATTATTATTATTATTATTACCTTCCTAGTATAATATATATTTTATTTAATTTTTATATTTTTATTTAATTTTTATAATTTTGTTTTATTTTTAACTGTTTTATCTCTTCCTCTAATATAATGTTTATTCTTCATATACTTTTAATTATTTTAAATCATGACAACAAAATATTAATAATATTTGATTAAAATTAAATTAAATCTTAATTATTCTAATTTATACTCATAAGTCAAAACAACACACTCAAATTAAAAATTGAATATAACAATAAAAAATAAATTAAAACTTACAATGCATTGTAAAAAAACCAAAAAAAATATTTACTAATTTTAATCAAATTTTAATTTTAATTAACATAAAAATTAAAATTAAATAATTAATATTTGTTATTTTCCTTTTCTACCCTAACTCCTATGAAAAAGAGCATCACATTACACAATTCAAATGCAATTTAAATGGAAAAAAAATATTTGCTCCACCTATTCTAAGTTGACACATAGCACATGATCCACAAAATATTGTATATGGAAACAACTAAGAATAACTTATACAAATCTATCTCATGCAGATTTAAGGTCGAATCCTCTTCAAGAAGGAGGAGATCAAGAAGATGAAGACATGAAAGATTGGAAGGAAGAGAAGGCTTGAAGAGAAGATTGAACTTCTTTTGGACTTATTTGAGTCAAAGCCCATTGGTCCATCTTTGGGCCCAAGCCAACACGTAGATACTTAGCATATGTTCCTTTATTTTTTGGGCCATTATATTTGGGCTCGTTTTAGAATAGCTAGTAGTTAGATTGTATTTTACTTTGACTTGTATTTAGGTCATTTAGTTTAGGACACCTTTTGGAACTCATTCTCGAGAAGCCCACCAAGCAAGGAACTCATTCTCTAGGCCAATAATGGTCACAAAAGGTGTCCTATACTAAATGGCCTAAATACAAGTCAAAGTAAAATACAATCCAACTACTAACTATTCTAAAAGGAGCCCAATACAATGACCCAAAAAATAAAGGAGCCTATACTAAGTATGTACATGTTGGCTTAGACCTAAAGATGGCCTAATGGGCTTGGACTCAAATAAGTCCAAAAGAAGCCCAATCTTCTCTTCAAGACTTCTCTTCCTTCCAATCTCCCATGTCTTCATCTTTACGAGACAGACTTGTATCATTCCCTACTTGTTGAAAAGGATTTGACCTCGAATCTACATGAGATAGGCTTGTAACAATAACAGACATAAGCATACATTTGCTAGAAAATAAAATGTTTGGTTTTGCTACTCTCTGTATTTCTCTAAACATTGTTCTTGATTGTTGTCATATAAAAAGATAAGCATATATTGTTATCTGTATAACCCATGTAGTTATCTAAAAAAAATAAGAAAGAAAGAAAAATGATTGTTTTACTTACAACAACACTTTTGTCTAATGAGTTTTGAAAATTCTTGGTAGCAGATTCTTAGATATTTTTTTATCTTGAGAGAAAAATCTAATAGTATTGTAGGACCCAAAAAAAAAAGATATTATTTATTAAGTAAGGCAAGGTCATTGAAGTGAATTATTGAACTAAAGTATTTCATTTATACTAATTAATTGAATTCAAATAGAAAACACATATGCATTTCATGGTTCTATTATATTCTAGGAGTGTAATGGATTTTATGTATATTAAAGAAATTAAAAATACTCTTTCAATCAAACAAAAATTTGAATTATTTCTATATTCGTATTTTAAGAAAATCAATAGATAAAATAGAATAGGAAATTGATTCCTACTCCAACTAAATTATGTATAATCACAATCTTCAAGTCAATAACTTCTTCTTCATAATTTATATTGTATAAACAAATGACAAATGTGTTCCTCACAATCAATAGAGAATTCACAAAAGTTAGAAGTTTAACATAAAAATATCAATTTCATCAATTTTGAACCTATCATCTTTTATTGTTGCCATAATGGCTATAGTGTATAACTATTGTTTTATCGAAGAAAGAGGAGAGGAGGAAGACATGATTGTTTCAGTAATTACAATTTGGTCATAATTATCATCTTCTATTGCTCTCATCAAAGAATGTCTTTGAATGTGTCTCGTTTTCTTCTACATTTTATTAAAACAAACCCCTCCTTGTAGTATTATTTTGAGGGCTTTTGTTGTACTTTCAAGCAATATTCAAAGGCTTTGTATGCAACATTCTTAGAATTCCATTATACGTGATTTTTATAGATTTTGAAATTCATTATTCAACTGCTTGTAATATTCTTGTTATTTTGCGTGAGTCATTGACTCTCACGAGGGAAGTGGGAGTGGGTCTAATGACGGGGGTTGCTTCGATGGGATACGAGGCTTTCTACTGAAGTGGAAGACATGTTCATGTTCAATCTTTGCAAATGGGATGAAAGACTTTCAATCAAGGGAGGAGAAGGACAATGAAGGATTCCTAACCTATTTGAATCAGTTAATGAAAGTAAGAAATATAGTTTTAATTACCATTTATGTTTAATTAATAAAAATAAAAAGCAATTAATAAATAATTAATTAGAATAAGTAAAATATTTTATTAATTATTATTATAAAGCATTTTTAATTAGTAAAAATAACAATAGATTGTAATATATTTTATAATTATAAACTATTGTAATTCATTATATATTAGAACTAATGTGTATAAAGTATATTGATTAGAAGTAACGTGAAAGTTTATTATAAAATATTATTATAAATAATGTGAATTCATGTTCAATATATTATAAAATATTAATTATAACTAATGTGAATTCATATTTAATATATTATAAAATATTGATTAGAATTAATATAAATTTAATACTTTTATAAATTTTATGACAGTTATTTCTAATTATTTTTTTTTAATATTTTAAAGAAATTAATATTTTTACTAATATTATTATTTTAAATATTTATGTCATCATGTTGTAAAGTTATTCTTTTTATATATAACTTGAAAGAAAATCAAAACATGTTTGTTAATTTAAAATTAAATATCCTTCAATTTTAGTATATGATAATTATTTTTAAGTAAAATTGTTCATAATATTCCAAAAAACTCCTTTTATTTAGTATATATTAATTAATTTAAAACGTGTTCAGCCATATAGGTCAAAATTTGAGTCATATAGCTCGAATATGTGTTTGAAGTGTTCATCTTAAATTTGATGAGGCCAAAATTGGATCAGCCCTGGTCAGAATAAAACCCTTTTAGGGTTCCACAGGAAATAATTTGATGACAGTACTTTTTGATTTACATAATAAGAGTTGGCTTGGAAAACATGACTACAACGATGGTAGGTCTTCTCCTGCTAATGACCAATACATCTAAAGCTATAACTCCTTCCAAGCTTGAATATTCCCCATTAAAATTAACTACTAGAATATTATGGGGAACCAAATCTTCAGATGTTTTCCCTAAACGTTTTAGCATCGTTTTTGGAAGTATATTTATGGAAACTCCCCCATCTACCAATATCTTCCCTATCTTAATCCCTTTGACTATGGAGTGTTAATTAATGTTTTAAGATGAACCGTAAAGGATAAAAAATTGTTCCGTTTCATTTGGGCAAAATGCACAAGACTTGGGTGACCCAAATATTTTTTAGATTCTTCACAGGATCTTCAAAATAATCTTCCTCCAAGTGTGTTGACACTCTCACCTTGTTCTTCCATTGTATGTTTTCTCATTCACTAAAAGCGTTTCCATTGGGCCTTACTCATGTTTCAAGCCTAACTAGCATTTTGATAAAAAGGTCTTCTGATAATTTGTATTCTTCGAATATGGAGGTAGTTGCATTTTCACACCCGAAGAACCAATGTTTCGAGATTTTTTGTTGTTCAATTCATATGCCTACCATTTGGTATTACCATCAGAGTATCCCTAATTGATCCATTTATTTGCAGGTACATTCGAGCAAGGTACGTATGGAGTCTTATTCTACATGAAATTTTCATTGGTCTTTGGATTTGATTTACCAACATATTAATTGGCTACTCCTTCCTTGGTCTTTGGTTGCTGATTTATTGAAAACAACACTACAATGTGGACAAAGAATTGCTTCCCTGTCAGATTACTTCTTTCTCAGAAAAAAAAGAAAAATCAATGAGTGTATCTCCTACCTCCAGGAATATCTTAGCTTCATCTTTCTTGAATTTCTCAAATTCTTCAATAGAATATCTGATCTTCTTAAGATCATTTTCCATAATAAGAACTTAGATTGGTTCCACATAATTAGTTTGTATTTGAAAGGGCTCTACACTTCATCAGCTTTTTTCTCAAATTTCAATCTCCCCTCTCGAATTGCCTATTGAATCATATCCCTGAAATGAATACATTATTAGTCCACTGGCTATATACATTATGAAACTTACGATACTTTTTTCCTTTTCTTTGTTCAAAAGAAGTTATTTTATGGTTTTCACTTCACACAATTTGTTTATCTTTTAACAAAATGTAAATTTTTTTGTTAGCTTTAGTTATATCAAAAGTATATTTTTAGTTTTGAAATTTGGATTTATCATCTCCTAGTTTCAGCATTTGACAAATGTATAGGGGTTTCTTTAACTCCACTGTATTAACTTCTTTCCCTTCATACTCGACATCTAACGTCACGTTCTTCAAATATATTAGTAATCTCCACATAGGCTATTTTGTCTTTTTTTATTATTATTATTATCAAATTTGTCACATTTTTTATTCCTTTCCTTTTCTAATTCCAACTATTCCATTCTCTTGACTTTGCTAATTGTGTCATCTCTCTTAAATGCAGATTGATCAATTTCTTTCGAATTGAAAATTCCAACCAAACAGTAGCCATTCCAACCAATTCATGCTCGGGTATTTGAGTCTAACATCAAGACTTCATTTTTCTAAATTGATTCAAGTAATCATCAATAGATTCATAATTAAATTGATGTTAATCAAATCTACTACACTTACTTTAGTTTCACTTTTGAAAAAATTGTTCATGAAAACTAATTGAACCCAATTAAAAATCAAAGTTGGGTAGAGTTGTGAACCATGTGAAGGTGTTTATAATAAGTGAATAGGAAAATATTTCATTCAAAGGTTTTTATTTACTACTAGGTCGCCATATTCAATTTGATACCTTACAACATGTTCCACTATAGATTCTCCTAATTCTATTGTAAATTTTGAAAACTTAGGGATTTTATATTCTTGAGGAAGTTTAGTTTGTAATACATAATGCAAAAATGCAAATACAAAATATAGTTAATTAAAATGGCCTATTTCAAATCCATGCATATTCAATGCTTGTTCAACCAACAAGTTTATTTGTTGAGGATTATGCATATTTTGATTGTTTAGTGCTAGGAATTGATTCAAAGGACCATGCCCCTTAGGCCTTTGTATATTATTTTGTCGAATCTCATATAGGACATCATTAACATCTTGATTTTGATTCACCAAGAGTGGTAAAATTTGAGGTTGTGCTTGTAGATTATTACCAATGTTTTGTATCACATTCATGTTTGCATTTGGGGGAGTGCAAGAATATTTGCTTATGGGTTAACTCGAGAATTGGCTAAAGCATCCCCTATTCGAGCCATTATTATAGCCAAATTTTGATAGGTGTTAGTTGTGTTTTGAATAAAATAATTTAAAATTGTTGTCATTTGAGTAATCAACATATGTACCATTTCATGTTACTCTTATCTACTTGTTGGCAAAATATTGTCATGGTGTTAGTGGTAACCCTAGTAGAAATGTTTTGACTACTACTAGGCCCTATTACATCAAGAGGAACTCTCATAACCCTTAATTGTTCAATATTAAAAGCATGATTAGTTCCACAATTCCAAGAAGTAGTTTTGTTACACTTCTTCGTGGATCTTCATCCAATCTTCATCCTTAAGCTTCAAATTCTCAAGCAATGGAAGGAGATAGGGAATGAATCTGCCACATACTCTTAGGAGAAAGATAAGGAAGGTAGAATCTGCTACAAAGCTCACAAGTTTTGATAAGGAAGAAGGAACTTGTGCTTAGAGTTCTAGACAAAATTCTTTAACCTCACAAATATGAACTTTCATAAAATAAATCATATGTTGACTATAAGTTGACTAGGTGCTTTATATAAGCATCACAAGCACCTAGACCAAGCTCAAAACAAGTGAATGTGGCAGTTTGGGCCATAGAAAGAGTACCAAGCCCAAATAAGTCCAACAAGCCACACTAGACTAAGGTCTACATCCTAATGGGCCTAAACAAGCCCTAAATCCAAATACAAACACACAAGTTCTCCTAAACTACTAATAACCCAAAATACAAGGCCCAAAACAAATTCTTACAAACTACAAAGGCCAAATAATGAGAGAGTGATCTTTTCTTCAAGTCTCCTCTTCATAGCTCTAGTCAATGGACCTTAAAGACTCCAATCATCCACTTGAGAAGTTAGGCATGAATCATCCCCTCCTTCTTCAAGAGGATTCGTCCTCGAATCTGAACTGGATCTAGATCACTTGAAATAAAAGAAGACAAGTCAGAAACATTAAAAGTGTTAGGAACTTCATAAGAATCAGGTAAATCTATTCTATAGGCATTATCATTGATCCTTTCAATTACTTGAAAAGGACCATAAACTCGGTTGAAGTTTAGATTTTCTCTAAGAAGGAAATCTATCCTTTCTCAAATGAATCCAAAATAGGTCCCTAGGTTGAAATATCATTGCCTTCTTCCCCTTGTTGGCTTGCTTTGTGTAGTACTCTATCTTTCTCTCAATTTGACCCTTCACTTTTTCATGCAATTCCTTCACATACTTAGCCCTAGACAAGTTGTTAGGATTAAACATGTGTCCCACATTATGAAGGGTAAGCAAATCCAAAGGACTGAGGGGATTAAATCCATAAACCACTCAAAATGGGTAATAGGAAGTAGTTGCATTAACCACCCTATTATAAGAAAATTCTATGTGTGGTAGGCATTCCTCCCAAGATTTCATATTCTTTTGAACTATACATTTCAATAATTGACCTAAAATTCTATTAATCACTTCTGTTTGACCATTAGTTTAGGGATGACAAGATGTAGAAAATAAAAGTTTTGTTCCTAACTTTCCCCTTAATACCCTCTAGAAATGACTCAAGAACTTTGGATCTTTATCAGAGACAATGGTTTGAGGCACACCATGTAGTCTAACTACTTCCCTAAAGAATAAGTCAGCTACATGACATGCATCATCATGCTTATGATAGGAAATAAAATGTACCATATTTGAAAACCTATCCACTACCATAAAAATAGAATCTATCCCTTTCTTTGATCTAGGTAATCCAAGGACAAAATCCATGGAAAGATTTGTCCAAGGAATAAAAGACACAAGAAGGGGTTGGTACAACCTATAAGGCATCAACTTGCCTTTGGCTCTATGACACACTTCACACTTATTACAAAAGTTAATTACTTGATGTTTCATCTTTGGCCAATAGAAGTTTTCATGCAGGATGCTCAAAGTCTTATATATCCCAAAGTGTCCCATTAATCCTCCTTTATGGGTTTCCTTCATGAAGACATACTTATAAGAAATCTAAGGAATACACAATCTATTTCCATTAAAAAGGAAACCATCCTATATAAAATAATCCAAGTAGGCCTTATCTTTACATAACTCAAATAGCTTAGAGAGTTCACTATCCTCAAGATATAACTCCTTAATGCCACTAAACCCTAATAAGGTGGAATCCATCACGGAGATAAAGACATATCTCCTAAAGAGGGCATCAACTACCATATTAGACTTTCTCTATTTATGCTTTATGACATAAGGGAATTGTTCTAGAAACTCCACCCACTTACCATGTCTTTTGTTAAGCTTACCTTGCCCTTTCAAATATTTAAGGGACTCATGATCACTATGGATCACAAATTCCTTGGGCAATAGATAGTGATGCCATGTTTGTAAAGCCCTCATAAGAGCATAAAGCTCTTTGTTATAAGTAGAATAATTAAGCTAGCCACCCTTATGCTTCTCATTGAAATAGGCTATGGGATGACCCTTTTGTAGCAATACAGCCCTAATACCCACATTGGAGGCATCACACTCCAACTTAAAGGATTTCTAGAAGTTTGGTAAAGCTAGGATTAGAGCTTGAGTTAACTTATCTTTCAAGATTTGGAAGACTTCTTCTTGACTTTTTTTCCAGTTGAAGCCTACACTCTTCTTTACCAACTCAATCAAAGGTGTTGCTATGGTGTTAAAGTTAGGAACAAATCTCCTATAAAAGCTGGCTAGGCCATGAAAACTCCTAATGTCATTAAATTTTTTAGGAATGGGTCAATCCCTAATTGCTTTCACCTTTTCCTCATCCACTTGCACACCTTTTGCACTGATTACAAAGCCTAGAAAAACTACATGATCTACGCAAAATATGCATTTCTCTAGGTTTGAAAATAAGTGTTGCTCCTTAAGTACACTTAAAACTTTCCTCACATGCTCCACATGATCTTGAAGTGATTCACTATAGACAAGGATGTCATCAAAATAAACCATAACAAACTTTCCTATGAATTTTCTAAGCACATGATGCATTAACCTTATAAAGGTACTAGGAGCATTTGTTAGACTAAAGGGCAACACTAACCATTCATAGAGCCCAAATTTGGTCTTGAAGGTTGTTTTCCAGTCATCTCCTTCTCTCATCCTATTTTGGTGGTATCCACTCTTCAAATCAATCTTAAAGAAAAGAGATGCTTCGTGAAGCTCATCTAGCAAGTCATCCAACCTAGGAATAGGTTCTTATACTTCATTGTTATGTTGTTTGTGAGTCTACAATCAATGCACATCCTCCATGATCCATCTTTCTTAAGCACTAAAATGACAAACATGGCATATGGACTAAGGCTTTCTTGAACCCATCCCTTACTGATTAAGCCCTCAACTTGCTTTTGGATCTCTCTAGTTTCCTTTAGATTACTCCTATAGGAAGGCCTATTTGGAAGGCTAGTCTCAAGGATTAAGTTTATCTGTCCTATTTCCCTAATAAGTGGTAGTAACTCTATTGGAATGTCCTTGGGGAAAACATCCTCAAACTCTAGCAAGAGTTTCTCAAATTTATCATTCAACATAGGTTGACTAATCAAGCACACAAGTGAAGGCACACATAAGAACAAAGGTATCCTAACAAGAAGAGATTTCTTTACCCATTGAGGAGTAGCCAAAATACCCTTGGTTCTAATGCTATTACCTTTTTCTTATCCTTTGATTTCTTGCCTTGCACTTGGGATCCACTTTGGACCCTTTTCTCTTGCTCCCTCTTTTGCTTCATCTTCACTTGAACCATGCTAACCTTTTTAGGGGTAAGACGTTTAAATCAACTTTCTAACCCTTGTACTTGAAAGAATATATGTTAGTAGTACCATTAAACTCAACATTTCTATCATATTGTCATGGCCTACCTAACAATATATGGGTGGCTTCCATAAGGACTACATCACAACATACATCATACGTATAAGTCTCAATGGAGAAAGCAAACATTTATCCACCACTAACTCACCTTTCTCATTAAGCCATTGAAGCTTATATAGCTTTGGATAAGGGATCAAAGGTAGAGAAAACTTCTCCACCAATTTAGTGTTAGCCACATTGGTGTAACTATCACTATCAATGATGAGGGAACAAACATGTCGTCCAACTATGCAATGACTATGGAATATGTTCTCACGCTGTGAAACATCACTCTCGCCACAAAGCGAACTAAGCATGCGTCTAATAATCAATAAGTCTCTTTCCTTAAGTGACTGAATGACATTACTTGCACCTTCACTAGAGATGTTACTCTCATCAATGGATGTCTCACTATCAATGCTCCCATTTTCCTTAAGGGTCACTGCCCTCTTGTTTGAGCATTAGAGGCTATGTGTCCTTTACCTAAAATTTAAAGTACTTATATCACTACTTTTAAAGGGAATGAGGGAGTCCTTACTTATAACCTTGCCTTCTTTGGGCTTCAAATTAAAAGAAGGAGAAGAAGCAAAACTATTATCTACTTTATTTAAAACTTCCTTTTTCAAGGAGGACATGCCCTTCTTCTTCATGCTTAACTTCCAACTTGAAGTTCCTTGCATCTTCTTGATTCCTTGCTTCCTCTTGAGTTGTTGTTCATCCTTCAAAGTTCTGTGAAACAAATCGTGCAAGTTAGTATAGGTTTGAAGTTCAACAACATCTTGAATCTCTCTATTGAGCCCAATAAAAAACCTAGCCATGGTGGCTACTTGAGGCTCATCAATTTCAGTCCTAATTGGACAAAGTTCAAGTTCCTTAAAATATTCATCCACTCCTTTAGTTCCTCGGTAAAGTCTTTGTAACTATTATGCATGTCCCTTACATAACTAGATGGGATGAACCTACCTTTCAAGGTTCTCTTAAGATCTTCCCAATTGCTTTCACCTATCATTCTACCTCTCCTCATTTCCTCTTGAAGTTGGTTCCACTAACTTAAGGCATATCTCTCAAAGGTTAAGGTAGCTAACTCCAACTGTTTGTAATCACTCAAAGCATGACAATTAAAGATTTGAACACACTTCATTTCCCATTCTAAATAGGATTCTACATTGGATGAACCATTAAACTTGTGCAAATTAACGTTAGGATCCTCCTTCCTAGCATCTAGAGGTCTCAGCCTAGGCTCAAAAGGTTCCTTATCACCATTTTCTTCCCTCATATGCCTCGGTTTAAGTGTATTAGGGTGCCTTTCTCCACCTCTATGTCTTGGTCTATGTCTCCTAATATCATCATGGTCCACACAGTACTCATCACTCAAGTGTGAAGAAGAGGAAGAATGCCTTCCCATCAAGTCCTCTACCCTATGGTTCAATTCTCTTGCATTTCTTTCAAAATTTTCATTTAATATTCTTTCATTTTCCAATTGCATTAGTTTCATGTTTAATCATATTGGTCATAAGCTTTGCTAATTTTGGTGATAATGCATCACTATCACTATCACTTGCCATACCTACAACAAGAACAAAGTTAGTAAAATCAACAAGTGATAAAATCGCAACCTCACCACTCCTTAGTGTTTGACACTCAACACTTGTGTTTGTACTCTTTCAAGGCTTTTTCTTTGTTGGGAAAAATTGTCTTGCCTTTTACCTCTTCCTATTTCTCTCTTGGAAATCTAAGAAAGAAGTTCACAAACTTCAAAATCAAAGATTTTACTCCATGTGTAGTCTTAACCTCAACCAATCCTCAAGGATGCTAATGAAAAATCAAACTCAAACAAGGCAAAACTAAGAGTCCAAAGGTAAGACAATCAATAAAAGCTAAAAGAAATGAAACACAACTTAAAATAGAGCAAGATGCAAGACAATCTAGTATAAGATGTAGAGACTCAAAAAGATAAAAAGCTAAACAAGGAGAGAATTGATATGACAACTCAATAAACTCTAAAGCTTGCATAATTTGAAAGAATGGAAGGAAGAAACACAAAGCATGCACAAAGTTTTAAGACACAAGATTGCTTCAAGAAAACTCAATACATGCAACACAAAATTTCAAAAGGATATTTAAGTACACTCATGGAACTCAAAGCATGTTTGACAAGCAACCAAAGCCTAAGAATTAATCAAGAGGTACTGCACATCCAAAATAACAAGCAAATCAATGTGAAAAATCAAGTGAATGCCTCAATTTTTATGCAACAAATTTCCCACTCAATGTATCAATGTTTCTAGCTCCTACAACTTCAATTCAAAGTAGGATAAAGCTTATTTGACACCCAAAAAACAAGCAAATAATTTTCAAGTGCAATAACAAGTGAAGAATAGGAGTTAAAATAGTGAAAATGAAGGCCAAAATGAAGAGGAATGGCCTCGGGTTGTGTGCCTCAATGATCAACGCTTTTTTTCTTCTTTCTTTCTTCTCCTTTTTTTTAAATTATTTTTAAATACTTTTATCAACTAGCTGAGAGTTTCAATGGCCTATTTTTTTTCATGTTTCTAGTTGAATTTTGAATGTAAAATTGGAGGCACAAAGGTTCACTAAAGTTTTGAATCACAAAGTTGAGGCAAACTCAAAATTTTAGCAAATTTTGAATTGTAAAATGGAGGCAAATTTAGAATTTCTTCAAAATTTGAATTGAAAAAGTGGAGGCAAATTCAAATTTCAAAAGAAACTAGAAGAAGAAATGCAAATTTTAGATGAAGTGCCACAAGTAGAATGATTCATACTTTCATTATTCAATCAATAATGACTTCACAAATCACAAACTTAAGACAACTCTAGAATATGTAGTTTCTAACAATCAAGAACTTAGAACTACAAGAAAACTTATAATAATTAAGATCAAAAGTTATAAACACATGACATATCAAGAATACCTGAAGAACACCACACAAAACTTTGAAGAAGTTGAAGATTTAGGCACTAAACTCAAAAGAATAGCCATAGATTCAAGGCTACACAATAAGACACATCATGCATTCAAAATTTAAGCTCAAACACTTCAATAGCAAAGTGACACAAGATGAACACAAATTCAAGATCTAGGAAGATTTACACATGTTATCCAACATATTTTTTCATTTTCATGAAGCTTAGAACATGTAGAACAAAACCTGAGCAAGAGATTAACAAAAACTCAAAGAAAATTGGGAGAAACAAGCAATAACATGCTTCAGTCAAGGAGAAGAAGAAACAAGACCAAAAGCTAAAGAAACTAACATCTTAAGATTAAGTTCAAGCTAGAAGAAGAAGTAGAATTACTCAAGCCATGGTTCAAATCAAATCCTTATCCAAAATACCTTCAAATTGCTTCAACAATGGAGAAAATGCTTGGAGAAAGCTTCAACAATCGAGGAAATGCTTGGAGAAAGCTTCAAATAAGGAGAAAGAAGGAGAAGAAGCTCGAACCAAGTTACAAGAGCATGAACAAGCCATGGTTTTGAGAATCTAGCACAAAAGGTGTTATACAAGCACCAAAAGCATGTGTATCTAACAAACTAGTGGAGAATCCACTCACCAACTACCACTAACACCAAAAGCACGAGTAACACATGGATTTGCATGAGTAATAGCCAAGATATCTGACAAATTCAATGAATCTAGCAAGATCAAGGTGAATCAAGCTTAAACCATGTGAAGGATTCACAAAATCACAAGAAACATGTGATGAAATTCAAATTTCACAAGATACATTAAACCTAGCCTTGGACGAAGCATATACACATGGAAAGTGCTTGCAAAATCACAACAAATCAAGGAAAAAATGAACCGAACCAAATGCATTCAAATTCAAACATATATGGCACATATTCAACTAAAAAAAAACATAGATCTAACCGATTTTTGAAGCAAGAACAAGGATTAGATTGGCATCGATACCAAATGTTACACTTCTCCATGGATCTTCATCTAATTTTCATCCTTAAGCATTAAATTCTCAATTGATGGGAGGAGATAAGGAATGAATCCGCCACTTACTCTTAGGAGAAGGATAAGGAAGGTAGAATCCGCTACAAAGCTCACAAGCTTTGATAAGGAAGAAGGAACTTGTCCTTAGAGTTCTAGAAAGAATTCTCTAACCTCACAATTCTGAATTTTCATAAAATGAATCATATGTTGACAACAAGTTGACTAGGTGCTTTATATAAGCATCACAAGCACCTAAACCAAGCTCAAAACAAGTGAATGTGGCGGTTTGGGCCATAAAAAGAGTATCAAGCCCAAATAAGCCCAACAAGTCACACTAGACTAAGGTCTACAGCCTAATGGGCCTAATACAAGCCTAAATCCAAATACAAACACACAGGTTCTCCTAAACTACTCATGGCCTAGAATAGAAGGCCTGAAACTAAATCCTACAAACTACTAAGGCCCAAATAATGAGAGACTGATCTTGTCTTTAAATCTCCTCTTTATAGCTCTAGTCAATAGACCTTGAAGACTCAAATCATTCACTTGTCTTGAGTGATTAGTAAAAGCGCGAATTAGATATAATCTATATAGGAAAATAAATAAGAAAATAAAAGTGGAAAGAAGGGAAAAGGAGTGGGGCAGATTTGAACACGGGAGCAAGAGGAAGGAAGAGTATTAAGGAGAGTAAGTTGGCAATACAGGAAAATAAAGTACCTATATGTTTATCTCAAATTTCTTTGTCACTATTGAAGTTGTTGAGTGAACTTTTTCTTCCTCGAGCTGCCTCACTTGCAGAGTTGTCATCCTATGCCCTGCCACCCTACTCCTGCACCTGGTGCCTGCGCCCATGCTTTATGAATAAAGTATGCGTATAAGGGAATGTAGGAAATGCATATAAACGAAGGAACGAGGATGAAGGAGGGACGAAAAATAGAGGAACTATTTTATCAAGTTCATCTCGAATTCGAAACTCTTTTCCCTAATTCTTTTCACAAATAGTTTCATCTTGAATCAAGCTACATTTCGGGTCAATTGGTTTTGCGAAAGAAGGAACGAATTGGAAAATGGCAACGACGCTAGAGACTCGCTAGAAAGCTTGAAAACTTCATTGGAAATTCAAAATTGAGGTAGGAGGAGTCTCTGTTCTTTGATTTTTCACTAATAATTCGTTTATGCATATGTTAATTCCATATTTAGCCACTTAATTACTGAAACCAATTAAGATTAGTCAAATTTTGAAATTCTATTTTTGTCTCTGCTAACCATGGTTGTCAAATGCAAAGCTCGAGCAATTTTGATCCAAATTACATCTTGAGTTTTGTCTTAATTATAGAATTCGTGATGCTATTTAAATAAAAGAATTCAAACACAACAATGGTAGGAATTTAGTGAAAATTAATGGTTCTTGATAAGAATTAAAACTCACTGTTTGAATTAGAATTTGATGCTTGAAATTTGAAAGATAGAGAACAAGGAGAGGGAAGAAGGAGTAGGAAACAGGAAAGAAAGAGAAGCGAGAAGAGAGGAAAAAGTGAAGATGGAGGATAGGAAGAACGGAAGGATGACCAGGTAGGAAGAAGAAGAAAAATGAAGGAGGAGAAAGAAGGAGAAGATAGAGAAAAAGAGAGAGAGAGAATAGAGAAGAGAGAGAAAGTAGATACAGAAAGTCAAGAAAGAAAGCATAGAGAGAGAAGAGAAAGTAAAGAGAAAAAATAAAGGAGATAGAGAGAGAAAACAAAGAGAGAAGATAGAAAATAAAAAAATAAAGAAATATAATAAATAAAAATTTGGTAAACAAAATTCTATTTAACTTTTTGTCTTTACATTAATTATTTCTTTCCTTTTACTATATCATCAATAATGTCTTATCGAAGAATTAGTAATACATGAAAAAAATGCTAATAATTTATCTATGCCATTACCAATTTTACTGTCTATGGTAGTATTTATTTTGGTGATGATTGCCTTTACTGAAAATAGAGAAATTATAAAATATAGCTTTAAGTGATTGTCTCAAGTAGACAAAGCTTGGGCAAAGAACCCTAGGGTAGAAGATGAGATGTGATATGTGAAAGCCTAAAGAATTTGCAATAAGTAATTCAGACAAAAGTAGAAATAAAACTTGATTTTACACAACAACGATTGGTTAGTTGATATGAAATGAATTCATCAAGGGAATTACTACCTTCGAATTCAAAGTAAATACCAAAGTCGATGATCTAGTATAGGAAGAAGTGGACAATTAGATAGCTTAAATAGCACGATGCTGTGAGATGAGAACACACAATAGATAGTAAATTTGTATGTGTATGTAAAGGATAGATGGCTCACTCCTACATCCCCCTTCTTTTTAGATGGCAGACAAATTTTGTCTCTTATTTCGCCTAACGATCATACCCCTATAGGAGAATTAGACGCATGATCCCTTCTTTGAAGACGATGCTTTTACAAGCTACGTGAGATTTGTCTTTCTATCCTTTGAGATTATACCACATGGGAATTTTTCTCACACTGATTTACCCGTTATCATGAGTTAAGCCCTACCACCTAGGTATGTTGGCATTTCACCTGACGTTCCAGCCAATCCTAGACGCTTTCAACCTCCTACAAATCCAAATCCACTGGTTGACTCAACTACCAATGAAGTCAGCAACTCAGAAAGAGAGAAGGAATCATTCGAGTAGGAAGATCCTTCTAAGTGTTCATACTAGACTCTATGTAGGAGACTATTAGTTAAATAGTATATAGTAGATTATTTCATCATATATTTTGGACAAGCTTTATGATCACAAATACAATTCATATTTTAGAATATGTTATATGTATATGTACTTTGAAAATATATTTATAGATCTGGGTTTCTCTGTTAATAGATTGTTCGTTATATAATGTATGTTAGATATTGAGATGGATTAAGGATATTAAATTGTAACTCCCTTACGAATAAGTTTTTAAAATTTTATCTTTCCAAATTAATTCAATTAAGATAATCATTTTCAAAATTATATAATTTAAATAAATCAAATGAGCGAAAAAGGGCGTTACAACTCTAATAAGGACATCTTTTGTTAGGTAGAATAGTAGCAAGGACAAAGTGTTTCCTTGTTCAGTGCCTCTCTTACAAGAGCATAATCCTATAGAGTTGCTATTGATAGACACTAATTGACAATCTTGCATATTGACATATAATTCAAACTCAATTACAAAATTATCATTAAAGCCAAAAGCTTAAAGCACATTCAATGGGAAGTCCTAATCCAAAGTGCCAAACACTTTTCATATCTATCTTTAGTGTTAGGTTCCCCCAAAAGCCTCATTATCAAGTAGCATCATAGCTTTAAAGGTCACAACAACACAATAAAAAAACTTCTATGTTGGTAAAAACCTCTTTGATTTTCAAAAATAACATCGAGCATAATCATGGAAAGCTTACCTACTAGCCAAAACATTCGACTTGGAAGTTTGCAATAGCAATAGGTTTGTAATACTTAATGACATTAGCATGGGGAACTTTGGAATAAGAACCATGTATTTATAGTTAATATTTGGCAACAACAAACTCTAAATGAAAAATTGCATGGTGGCATTACAAATTTCCTAGCTAATAGTTTCCCAATAATTTTGAAAAAGTGTCATCCATAGTCATTATGGCTAAGGGCACTATTACCATTCAAATTGAAAACAACTTGCTTGACTTCTTCATCATAAGGTAAATTAGTAAGAAAGATGTTTTGACATTTAATACTAGCTTAGGAACAACTTCCTAAATTAGATTGTTGTTAACAAAATTGCTTTCCCCTACAAAGACTCCTTTACAATACTTTAAAATATATTGCTCTATATCTTGAGGCTTGAGCACTACCTAAAATTTATTTATCATATTTTAGCTTAGTTATGTGCTCTATAGCTTTCCGAAACTTAGTAACTTTCTAAAAGAACTCCATCTTCCTATCTCCATATACATGTCAATTGAGTTTATATTTGTCTTTCCAAAATTCCCTTGGAAAAATCAATGCTTGTTGCAATGCACAACCTGTGCCTCCTTTTCTTGATTAAGAAGGTTAGAATGAACAAGATCATTTGTTTGCTTTTAGATATGCTTGAAAAATTATTAAGCCTTGTCTGCATTGATATTAACATACCCAAAACTTATCTTGTTCTAAACTTTAAGAATGATTTTCATATTCTTCAAATTTTGAGCAAGGACAAATAGAGGGTATAAAAAAAAAGTTATTTCCAAGCATTTGAAATAACCATAAGGCAACCAAGGTGTTTAGATATAACTTAAAGACATTTGAACTAACCTTCTTGGTTTTGTGAGACTAGCAACAATGAATGACGATCGAACTTACATCTTATTAAAAAGCAACAAGATATGTAATTCCAAGTGGCCAACCATTCTTCATTGCAAATGTATATATCCAATCTTCTTCTAATATTAGATTTTCATCTTTTACCATTAAAGCATGCGAATTCCACTTCTTTGGAATGAATATGAGTAAGGGTTTTAAGATTAAACCAAGCTCTAAATTCATCACAAGAGCTTTAATAAGGCACTCAACCACATTTTTCCTGATGTATTCCTAAAACAATATTGAAGTCTTTTATGAAACATGAAGGACCTAAGTGTCTTTGTTGTGAGGTAGATAGCTCAAGCCAAGGATTCTACGAGGAATGTGAGAGGTAGAAATATATATAGCTAATATAAAAACATGTTTATTATCCAATTATTAGAACATGAAAATGCTAATTGAGGAAATGCAAGACAATTAAATTTATATGCTTTAGATAAACAACAAATATTTCAAAGTTATGAGTTTCGACGATTAACTATATAGACTTTAAGACAAATTTTCTTCCAAAATCCTATAGGAATTTTGGTTATATTAATCCATGGTTCAACAAGAAAAGAGAAGTCAAGATCATTTTTAGAACAAATACTTTTTAGTGCTAGCCTAAATCCTAGGTTTTTAATGCCTTTAATGTTCAAGAATATGATCTTCATTAGGCATAATTTTGTGGGCCTACCTTGATACAAGTTTTGAGTTTCTTGGGAACAATTTCTTTTTTGTGTTTTTGTTTCAACTTTTTCCTTTGTGATTTTAAATTAACTTTGTGTAGTGGCTTGTGTCCTCTTCAAAGTCATTATTGACATTCTTTGAGGTAGAAGTGTCTTCTTTAGATTCCTCTTCAACTATGTCAGCTCACAACTTGGACAATGTACTTATATCTTGATTAACTTGTGCATGAATTGTATAAACCTCTTATTTGATTAACTATTAGCAATAATTTTCTTCTAAATTTATCAACCTTTTATTGTTTATTTCTTAGGAATCTTCTATGTGATTAGGAGTGAACTATGGAGATTCTGTCCTGAAGATTCGTCTATTCTCAACTACAACACATTAGAGTTGCTTTTTAGGCTACGAAATTGTTGTTCTTCAAAGGGAAGATTCTAGTCTTGCGCTTATCTATGACTGATAACTAAATTGATTAGGGCATTGACAAATAGGTTTTGGGTCATTTTCTTCGAGGGTTGATCCTTCTTTGTAACATGAGTTTCATAAGCTTAATTTACATTTAGTCTCCTTTTTTTATATAATTGTCTATTTTCACAAAAACTTGAAGTGGATTAAGCTTTCTTTTTCTTACATTCGAGCAAAGAGTGTTAAATATGACAATTTGAGAAGTTATGGCTAAAGATTTTAAGTACCCACTATCCAAACACTCCTCATATCCTCCAAAGAGATGAAATTGAATTTGAAGAAGCCTTTCCTAAGAGGAATCAACTTTTATTACCCAATTGGTTTCCAATGCTTGGAAAGATTTTCCCATAACTTTATTGCCTTTTGTTGGACTTACACCTTTTACTATAATAAAAATCTATAGAGATTGCTTTTGTAGCTTAGAAGGCCATTTGGTATTCCTTTTTAGAATTAATCATGATGGAGATGACATCCTCTTTGACATAGGATTTATATAGTTGGCTTATAGGAATGCTGCATGAGTTAGTTAGGGCTTAAGAAAAGGATTTGAGTTAAGGTGTAGATGTTGTCTTTGTTAGGGATTTTTTAAAATTAAAATGATTGGTCAAGGAAAACCCAAGGGCATATCAAGTAGTTTACCTCCATGAAAGTTGCCATACCCTTGATGTTGTAGGAAGAAAAACCCTAATAACATCATTAATATATTTTATTGGTTGTTCAATGTAACACTCCAAATTTTGAGTATTAAAAATAAATCATGAGAAAACCTTTGTTTGGGCCTTATTATTATAGTATTTGGTTAGACATACCTTAGATACTATTAGTATAGTTCTTGTTATTATTATCATATTATGTTATAGTTATTGATTTTAGTATTATATTGTATTCTCATTGTTATTATTAAAGGAGATTTACAATGCTCGTACACAAAAGAAAACAAGATCTAGCATACTAACATCAAGGCATCCTAGTTAGAGTAGGGAAGTAAATCCTATCTATAGAGCCTAGTAGCTATATAAAGATATCTCCACCTATGTTGATCTCTTTAAGGGATCTTTTTCTTTTGTAGAATCTTCCTTTCCATGCTGATTGATAGTCTCCATGGGTGTCGAAGTCACAATAAGGGGTGAGCTTGTCAGAGAGAGACTTCAATCTATCCTCTATCTTGGTAACAGAATCCCACACATTGTTTGTGGATCAAAAGGAGAAAAAATGAAGTATGGAGGAACGCCCTTAGAAGAGTGAACCCCACTACGAGACTCAACTCCTCTAGTAGTTGTAACTAGATCAGGATGGGTGGGTCCTGACAAAAGATAGGTGGAGTGGGCAATGCTCGAGTGTAGCCAAGAGAGAGAATATGAGTCATGATAATAGGGAGACCGACATGGATGGGGTCTCCATGCAAAATGATGTTTGGCGGAAGAAAAGTGAACTAAACTATTCTTATGAATGTGTCATCTTCATACAACGGGCTATGAATTCATCGCCCCTCTATGGGTTGTACCAACAGTTGGAAGATCGGTCGAAAATAGTTCACCATTTGAATCTAAAAAAATAATTGTGTAGCGATGAGTCCTCCATTCTCTTGAAGTCATACAAAACACAAGAACAATCATCCACTCTCTCATCCTCTTTTCTCACCATAACATCCTATTACTCTATTATAGTTCGCATTTTGGGCCTTTGATGCCTCTCTGCTTTCCCCCCTAGAGGACTTACACAATACGTTTTTATAATCCATTGTTTGTTTTTTGGGTGACGATACCCTACCTGTCACTCGAATCAAGGTATTCTCAACTGATCATAACAATGCTCCGTATTTGTCAAGAAAGTCAAGTCAGTTGCGTGAGTCCCTCTACTATTAAAATTATCATAACTTAATACTTTATACTACGTCTTAGAACTTTGAGAACCTACAGATATTTTTCAAGTACTATAATATAGTCAGCTCATATAATTCTCTAATTTTAATTTCCTCACATATGATCTCATCGTATGTCAATAACCTCCTTTATTGCTATGATCCAATCTTATTGAAATATTGGAACAGATACAATGACTCTTAAGAGGATAAGGTCTCTGTCCTCCTTGGTCATCATACATCCATATCATCATGTCATTTGCACAACATCGGACATTCTAGCCTTCCATCTTCAAATCCCTTACTGCCGAATCTCAACCTTGTAAGTCGTTAATCTACACGAGACTCGTCGTCCGCCAATCTTTCATTTATCTTCGGTACATCGGGGATTACGCTTTCATTTTCTCGGTATCTCTCCACTTTCACCTCTTTTTTCAGACGTGATCAAACATAATCTCTTTCTAAGTGAGATCTTCATCAATACACAACGGCTATCTATCTTACTGGCAGAGATAATACATTCAACACTACTATTATAAATTCCTAGAGTTAACTAATTTACGAATATAAAATGTTTTGATCGAATACGCTGGAAATTTCCCTTCCTTTGGCTATATAAGGGAAAGGTACATCATTATAATTGTCTTTGGACAGCTATTTGCATCAATATATATATATATAACCATGTTGCATAATATCCTAAAGCTCCAAAACTAAAAAGACTAATAGTACAAAAGAACCGAGAACTAACTCTTTAAATCTACGTAAAGATGGGGAGATATGAACAAAGGCACAATTTATTTTAGTAAGGAAATGCTTAGGAAATGAATCCAAAACAATCATATTTTTCAATTCCCTCTCTATCATTAATGAAGTAAGATACCTGTCATACCTCCTTAGAATTTGTGTCCAATAAAATAGGAACTGAGTACTCCCATCAATCATATAGAAGTACCCAAGGCTAGTTTTGGTGGCAGAAACTTTGAAAAAGCCAGTCTTAAATTTTTTGTAAAAGGATGTATAAGGAGCAAGCAAAGGATTTTTCAGCCTACTTATTAATGATAGCCAACCTACACAGTCTCCAGACCAAGTTGAATAATGATGGAGAAATAGATTGGGTGTCAAGCAATATAACATGTCTGACATATAAAATGAAAACTTTAGAGAAGAGCATAGCTATTTGGATGCAGTTAGATGGAAGTCACATTAAGTATCCGAAGCACCCATTCAATAAATTCGTCAAAAGGAAGTTGAACATGTAAGTGCCGAAATAGAGTTTCGTACATGTAGAAAAAGTCAATAATTAGAACCATCAAAGCTAATAGATAAAATATTTAACCATTAAAAAAAGTCAAAGCTCAAAGGTTTAACTACTTAACTAAAACAAACATAAAAATTATTTTGTAAGAATTAAACTTAGAAATCTTGTATCAATTGATCTTCTTTGATTACATGTGTCGTCAATTGATCTTTTTATTAAAAAATATTTTTCTCTAAATTTATTTATAGTTTGTGAGCACATTTTTACGATAACTATTTGTTATTTAATCTTTAAATATATATTTTATTTTTATAAACTAAACTATATATAATAGATTTGTGTAATAATTTTCATTTATTAAACACATTATTAAAAAAATTATCATCCAAACTATATCATCATTTTTATTATAAATAAATATAAATATTTTAATTTATTTCTTATGAAATGAATTATAATAAATTTTTTAAAAAATATAAAAAGTAAAATTAAAAATTTTAAAACATAAATGATTAAAATAAGAAAATACAAAATATATAGTAGGTCAAAAAATATGTTAATTTTTTTTTTCAATATAACACATGATAGTTATGATTTTTTAAAAAGTAAATCAAAAAGTAACATAAAAATTAAAAATTGGATAATATGTTCAATAAAGAAAGAAACGAGAATAAATATACTTATGACAGTGACCCAAAAACGATGCGTTGAAATTGTTACTTATATTGTTTGGCTTGCAATATAAAGAGGTTATCCTATTCCAAACCAGAGACTTGTTACGAATTACAAGGTTTAAAATATTATTCTTACATGGCTTTCATAGCAGAATCCCAGGCGCATCGAAGTCACACTCAATTACAAATTCCCCGGTGTATATTTGTTTCATAAAACAGGTTTATATATTGTAATATATTATTTTATAATTAATAATAACAATATTCTCTTTATTCTATTTTAATTATTTTTTAACTTTTTTACACAGACTAAAAAATTAATTTAATGAATTTATTAAATTATTTTTAATTTTATTT
>JAMLFT010000678.1:0-38018 GCA_026544285.1 Pachyrhizus erosus | reverse complement strand
TATTTAAAAATTAAAAATGTTAAGGATAAAAATTAAAAAAAACATTATATTAAAAAAATATTAATATTAATATTTAAATTATATACATAAATATATACATTCAATGAGATGAATAAAAATAATAAATATTTATATATTTTTATTTTTATAAAAGTTAAAATATCTTATTAATTATTTATTTATATTTTTTCTTGATAAATAATTTTTTTGTTTATTATAATTTTATTATTTAAAAATATCATTTTTTTTACAAATGTTTACCTTACATAAGAGTTAAAAATTTAATCGAAAGTCGATCAATAATTAAAACATGCACAAAATACGGTTTAATAAGATTGTTATGAGATAATCACCTTTCTAAAACTAATATTCTAGAAATTTTGTCTTTAAATATTTTTTCTTATATTAATTATTATAAATGTGTTAAAAAGAAAATATAAGTGGAGTATGAAAATAGAAATTTAATTTTTATTATTTATCATGTATATTTAGTAGATTTGGTGAGTTAAATATACTTATACTAATTTTTTTTCTTTTTCAATTTTTTATTATTTAACTCTTTATCATTAATGGAGTGTGGTTGAAACTTTGGTAATTAAATTTTTTATTCACATTAACAATATATATAATATAAAGTTTAATTTTTATATATAATTAGTGTGATTAAATATTTTTTATATACGTTGATTATAAATTTATAATTTTGAATGAAAATAGTTAAATATTGATATGGTGATTGTCATTAAATTTTAAATATATAATCTTAATTTTAATTATAACAAGATTTGAATTATAATAATTAAAATATGTCTAAATATTATGATTATTATATATTTAATATTTTATTATTTTTTAATCAACAAAACTTGTTAATTATTTAATAATTAGTATAAAGATTATTATTGTCATTGTTATTGTTATTGTTTTATTTCTAATATTAATATTTTTATTAATAAAAATTAAAATGACTAAATAATTATGTGGTTGATAAAAATTTATGATATTTAGTGGATGTAACTCTATGTATCTCATACAAATAAAATAGACAATCATTTAATAATTTATTTATATTATTTATTTATATTATTTATTTATAAATTTATGATCATAAGTTTTAATGATAATCATATATTACTTATTTTTTTAATATTTAAATTCATATTATAGTCATACTATATTTTTATTGAATATTTTTAATTAATATAATAATATTATATAATTTTTAATTTATTTAAAATTATTCTAAATACTCTAAAATTCATTTGTAAATTGTATAATTACATGTTCTAGTTTGGTTATATTTTCAAGTTTAAGCGATAAGAATTTTTTAATTATCTTTAATTAAGGGTTGGAGTATAAGCATTTTTTAAAAAAAAAAAAAGTTTTAGGAAAACTATATCCAAAGAGATTCTATACGATGGAGCTAACTAAGATTTAATATAATCCTTGAACGTTCTAAATATATTAAAACTAAAAACTTAAAATTATAATTTTAAATTTTAATGTTTGAATTTAAGACTGAAATTCAAAATATATTAATGATAAGTTTTCCATTTGAAATTTATTTAATATGTAGTATTTAAGTATAAAAATATCAATATTATTGTGAAATAATAATTTTACAACAAAACCATATTTTATTTTTTAGTTTCATAAACAATCATAATTTTGACAAATAGGTTTTATGAATAAAGTAATATACTTATAGTATTTTTTTAGTTGATAGTTTATTAAAGTATGTTTATTAATTCATACTAAATTTATTTCTTATTTCTCAAACTTAAGTAAACGTCGTTAATATAATTAAAGCTGTTTTATAAAATAAAAATAATTTTTCAATATTTTTTCATTAAAGTATCATAAAATTTTCATTTTTGTTTCTTATTTTTTAAATTGTTACAGGTCTTTGCATTTTTTTTTTGCTCTTCTCATATAGGCTATATATTGATCTTTTACTTATGTTGTGTATTAAGTAATCTTCTTTATGACGGTTAATTAGGAGAATATATTTAATGTGTTAGGAGGAGATAATGGTGTTGATTTAGATCAAAGAGAAAAAACATGATCATATGGAAAAGGGTGAGGATTTGGATGCACAAGGGAGGAGATCTTGGAAACCTTTCCCTTTTGCGTCTAGTTTTTTTTATTCTTTTAGATTTAGATTTTTATGTATGCTCACAATTAGATTATGTCTTAATTTTTATGTTATCAACATAATTCATAAATATTTCCATATATTTTGTTATTCGTCAATAGACATATTAGGTCAAGTCGAATACGAATAAACTAAAGACTCATATATAGATATGTAAACAACCCAAGAGGGTATACAACTAGTTGATGATAAAAAAACGATACAAATATAAACTAATAAATATATTATAATAGGTTTAATTATATTTTTAGTTTTTTAAATTAGAGAATATAGTTTTAGTCTCTAAATAAAAATTTATATTCTAAATTCTTAAATTTGAAAAATATATTTTGTTTTAGTTTTTCCATGAGAATTTGAGTAATTAAAAAGTACAATTTTTATTTTTAAAAAAAGAGATTAATTTGTTTTTTAAATTTTAAACGACTAAAAATATATTTTTAAAAACTATTGATTATAATAATAACTAGTGATTCAGGGTGAATCATATGTACTATAGGCTGACTGTAGAATTCGCCCATAAAAATAAGGCAAAATTGTCAAAGATTTGTTGAAAATTCTATTGATCATCCCAAATCAACATCAATCATTTTCTTCCTCGGAATAAAGTTTGGGTCAGTTGACCCACTCTTCGACTTTACTCGTATGGCACATTTGAGACTGAGAGGCAAATTGTTTTTCTTTTTTTCAATTGAGGATACATTGTTGGGGCAACTTTTCCACAATTTAGAGATAAAGATAGGCATAAACAATTCCATAAAGTTGTATTTGGTCAAGGCAATAATGAAAATTATCCAATATCTTATGCTTTTATCTGGAAACAATGACAATAAGCATGACCAAAATATGTTATCACGTTTCAATTCGTAAACTTCGAATTAAATTTTGTAAACTTGAACCAAAGCTCTTTTCCTTTCTGAAAAATATTTTTTTATTAATTTAGTTTCTATAATCTGAATTTTTAATTTTGTTATTTCTTAATTAATATGGTTTTTTCTATAATAAAATTTAATCTAAAGTTCCCACCTGGTGGGTTAGTTAAGCTGAAATGAGTTTAATTTTATAATCAATCTGAAATAGTTATGTATATGGCTAATGCTTCGGTTTCTGTCCTTGATATGGTATCGCAAGTTTCTCATAGCTTCTGCATCTCCCTCCTCTTTTTTTGTCACGATGTTAACTTTAAAAATTAATTTAAAATATCAAAATATTAAATTATTTATTTAATTTTGTGATTGATGGTATACCAACATTATGTTAATCCGAGAAAAACTGAACTCAAATTTTCAACTAAGATCTTGAATTAAAAAAAACGAGTTAAAAAGAAAGTCTCAATTCAAAGTAATCAATTAAATTCTCAGATAAAAATTAATTATTAATAATGTTGATAAATAATTCATACATATAACATGGTGTGATAAAAAAAATGTAATTAGTATATATATATATATATTTATTACAAAACACTTTTAAAGGATATAAACTGTTTTGTTTTTAAAAGGAAAGCTGGCATGTTTGACAAAATTATTTAAGTGATAATTTTTTTAAATAGTAAATAGCTTTTTTATCACAAAAGTAAAATTTTAAAGATTATAATAAAAAGGTCATATTATAAATTAAAAAACTATCTTATGATCATTATTTTTTTAGTTTAATATATTAAACGTAAAATTTATTTATACAATTGATTATACCGATAATTGATTATAAATATAATTAATTGTCACATTCAAATACATATATGAAGAGAGAGAAAATTTCAGGTTATTAGAAGATAAATATGTGGGGAATTAAATTGATAAATAATGTATTTTTTAAATAAAAAAAATTAGAATTACTTTCTTTAATGAGAAAGTTATGGAAATTGTACTTTTTAAGACTATTAATGTGCTTGGAGGCATGTCTATTATGCTTTAATTGTGGATTCAACTTAAAGCTAATCTCAATAACTCTTATTTTTTATATTTTTTTTACAATAATGATAACAAGGTTAGAACTTAGAATATTGTGAATATTATTTAAATATCTAATATTAGTAAAATCCTACTGAGTTTTAACAACTTTTACGTCAATGACGTGATAGACAAGAATTTGAACGCAATTTTAAATACACATTTTATTATTGTTTCTTACTTGAGTGAGTTTTTAATATTTTTTTTAAATAATTATTTTTAATTATATTTTTAAAAACTCTTGAAAAATAAGTGATTTTTTAAAAAAATTGGTCTATTGTCAAGCATATAAAATAAAAATTAATATACATCTATATATATCTTTAATTTAGAGTAACTTGAGTTTATAAAGCATTGTAATTCAAAATAATGATAAATATATTCTTACATTCTTACTTTACGCATTTATTTATTTTAGAGGAACTGGATCCATAATTTTTAACATAAAAAGGAAAAAGGCCAAAAGACATGCCCTACTCAAAATTTATTTAAATTTAAATAAAACTTAAAAATAAAAAATGTCTAAGAGATATCATTATTATTAAATGATAATAAAATTGCATAGTTTAAGGAAAAAAGAAAGTATAATACAAAATTTCTTTAACTTTTAATTATCAATAATGAAAGTTTTATTCTATTATATTTAACTTAAAGATATGGGACTTTTAAAATTAATAAAAAATTTATGAAAATCTACATTGTTAATTTGAGTTTGCTGAATAGTATAAAAGTTTTTACACGAAACATATTATATGCATGACGTTGCATTATTATTGTTTAATTCTTTATCTTTTTTTATTATATAATTTATAAATCACCTAATAAGAAGTCACAATTTTAAATTGTGTTCATTCGTATTTAAAATTTTCATATTAAATAGAACAACTCTTCTTAGTTAATTTGGTAGTACTATGGTATAATCAGCAAAAAAAAGTAGCAGTATGGTGTATTAAAAATTAAAATTAATTAAATTTAAATAATATTATCTAAAAAGAATAAAATATAAAATACTTTATACGAGAAAATATCATAATCTACTAAAAGTGAAATTAATTCTAAAAATTATTTCATAATTAAACTGCACTATTAGTTTTATTATTATTTCATCATTTTGTGAATTTGGTTCCCTTTTTTTTCAATGAGTTGAGATCTTTATTATTTTAATTTATTTTTAATTTAATATTTAATATTTACCAAAAATGTTAAGATCTATTTCATATTCATATCAGCACATCTACATCTGTCACGCCAATATTTTTACTAAATATCAAATGTTAATAATAGATTAACTAAATGTCAAAAAAAAATTAAATATGTCAAACTAGGATAATAAAAGACTAAAAAAAATATAATTAGAGTTTAATGATTATATATTATTTTAAAAAAATAATTAATAGAAAATAACAGTATAAAGTTAGTTTAGAATGTCAGTAAATAGCTTATTTTATGTTACAAATAAACTTTCTATTAATTAGAGGGAGTATTTAGGGGTAATGTTTTGGTGTGTGAAAACCTTGTTTGGCAGCATTTGAGAAGCCAAACACAGGTCTTGCTTGACCTGGGACCCTCGCAGTCTCCTTTTTCTTTATTTTTCATTGATTTCTTCTTGTGTTGGGTAGTGGTCACTCATCACTCACAGACACACACTTTCACTTTTCTTCTGAATTTTGTTTAATTTGACCAATCACATTTGTTTGAAAAGGTTTAAGTTTTTTCATTTATGATTGGGCCGGCTTTGCATTCAGACATCGCTACTAGTCTTGCAAACGATATAAAAGTCAACAAAGACGATCAGAAATTTCTTTACTTTTCATGTGTTCTGATGGCGATGGCTTAATGGTTCATTGAGAAATAAGGAAATGGTCAATGGGTAGTACAAGCTTTAGAAATTACCCTTCCTAAGGAGAAAAAGACACTGGGAGAAAAATCTCAAGGATACCATTTTCTATTTAAGTGCAAAATGCAGACTTGTCTCAATTATTTATTGATTATGGTATATCTGCCACTATAAACTGGGCCCTTCTTTTAACGTGTGTGGTTGCTCAAGATATATGTTGAGTTCCGCAAAATAACCATGAGCATGTTTCTTCTTCTCTTTGTTGCTCCTGCCTTGTGCTGTCTCTGAGTTCATCTCTACAGTTAACATGTCCAGTAACGGTGCAACAGTTTTGGAGATTCCAATTCCAAGCTGCTGTGGAGTTAAGGTACCATCAAATCTCTGTTTTGGTTATCATGGATGCCACTCACTATCACTGACCAGTTTTAATTTCTAAGCAAAGGGTGTCTCTTAGTTATCAAATTTAGGACCAACAATTTTAAACGCCCATCTGATAATCCTAAATAGTTTCCGGGAATTGAATTTCGAACAAAACTTAGATACAGATTCATTTCGGGAATATATTTATGGACTAGCTTTATGGTCATGGGTTCATTTTTGTAGAAAATGTAGCTTATAACAATAAATTTAGTTTACTAATTGTAAAACGTTTAATTACTCGAATGTATCAACAGACTCATTTCATCATTTTTTTAATGATTCTAACAAAAATCCTTTTAGGGGGTTATAACAATCATTTTGATTCTCAAATAATATTAGAAGGTTTTGTTGTCGTCATAGAGATTCTATTTTCCGTACAATTATTTATCTCTTCTTTAAGAAAATTAGAAATCGTAAAATCTTAATGCTATTCTTCGATCAGAATTAGAGTATCACTTAGTTAATCTATGTTGAGCTTTAATAGCAACCTTTATTATGCAGATTATTTAGATAAAACTTGAATTTTGACAGAAAAACATCACCAAAAGCATCTATGATGCATTTTAGTTTTATGCTTGAATTTCAAGACTGAAGATGACAAATAGAAGAAAAAAATTCATAGCATTTTAGGCAATTTGTATTGAATAGAAAAATTAGTCAGATATATATAGTAGATGTTGAATAAGTACAGCTAAAATGGTTGATGAGTTAATTTTATTTACTGAGAAAGAGCCATAAGAGATGAAATTATGTAAAACATGGGTAAACATGATACATCACCTTTATGTGATTATAATTCATTCGTATTTTCATATGCGCAGGTACACCGTTCAATATGCTTAGAGCTTCATAGACTCATTGATAGAATTTTGCATGTAATTTTAGCCGTTGAATCAGCCCGACCAAATAGTACGTTAGCGATGCAGACATTGTGCTCATTACACTTCACTTTGGCTAAAGCCATGTCAGTTATCAAACATTGTTCCAAGTGCAGTAAACTCTACCTGGTACCTTGTTGAATTTGAAACCTTGACTCTGATACTGACAGATCAATTGTAACTTAATTTGATATGTTTAAATTGTCTGCTATAACCTTTGAATACTTTTTAATTATTCTACTCATACTCTACATACTGCGAAATGTTGTTTTGAAATAACTAAACTAATTTGCAAACTGGTTAGGCAATCAAATCGCACAAGATACTTTCAAGATGTCAAAGAGTAAGAAATGCTTTCGAGTTGTATTTGCCCCAGATTCAAAATGCGGTTCCAATACCATTGGCCGATAAGGTTGGTTATATTTTTTAATTAGCCTTTTACACCATTGGAATATATTTATAGCTTCTTAGTACTTTTTGTGCCATATATTGCACTTGTTGTTTGTATTTGTATGACTTGTGATTTGTGGAACTTGATACTATTTGAGACTGGGAATTGTCCTACAGATATCTGCAATACTGCATGACCTTAAGGGTACCGAATTTTCCCTGGAATTTGCAGAAGACGAGGCTAGGAAAGTACTGCTTTCACTGCTTGAGAAGAATTTTCCTGATTCAGCTTCTATGGAAAAGGAAGAACTCAAAGCTATTCAAATTGCAACTTCGAGGTTGAAGATCAAATCCCAATTCCCTCTGTTGGTAGAAAAAGCAACTCTAAAAAGACAACTTGAAGAAGTCAATGAAACAAACCTAAAGGAGAAGGAGCTTCTACAATACCTTTTGTATCTCTTGATAAAATATGGGAAAACAATTTGTCAGTTTCAAAATGGAAGCCACTCCCCGAAACATGAATGTCATGACCAATCCTTTGAGCATGAGCAAGTTGTGGATGAAGCATTACGCGAGAATCTAGTTATTGACTCAATTAAACCAAAAGTGGGAGATTTATGATTGTTTAGTACATGAGGTTGTTTTGCTTGTACTATATTACTGTCCAGTGTCCATAGTACGTGATTTGTGACTTAAAAACAAGCATTTCTATTTTATTTTGTTAGGACCCTAAACGATAGGAATAGTTCCAGGCCAGCCAAGCGGAATAGGTTTTAGGAGTGAGCTGATGTAGGAATTCTGTTTTGTTTTAATGTAATTAACCCCTTTGGCTTTGAGTTTTGTTTTTCATTCATTCTCTATCCGATTTTTAGAATTTTAATACTTAAGATTAGAAGCATTTATTTGTATTCCTCCACCCATATTAGCAATTAGATGCAAGTCCATTTGTTGGTAAAATCAGTCAACAGAAATGGTGGACCAACATTCTGCCCCTTAAAAGGACTGAGCAATCTTTGATATCCAACAAACTAAAAACAGTGCTTCAACTTGGGGTAAAATACATAATACATAAGGTTTAGCACGTTTTCAGCTTTGGTTTTTAAACATCATGTTTTTCGAATTGTTATTTCTTGTTTAGTGGAGTTTGGGAATTAGATGATTGTATTTAAATTTAAATAAATTTAACTGCAGTTTATGTCATGCTGAATTATGGAATCTCTACATAATTTTTCCTAGTTTTTGCAAAACATTTTCGTGTTTCATGTCCTCCTTTTACTCCTTAAAGACATGTAGCTCTGATCCATATTTATTCATAGACAAATGATATAGTGAAGCAGCTATGATTCGTCACAGATTCCCTATAAAGAAATTGCCATAAAGATCTAGAAGCATATATCAGAGTCACTGAAATTTGCTGCATATAAGTGGATATAATTGGTTATATAGTAGATATGTAGTCACTCAAGGTAACTTCAACATGGTACCTCAACTTACATAACGAACCAAAATCGAGTTGCACCTTTAGAGTACTATGAAACAACATTTAATTATAAGGAACGCAGTTTCTACAAGGAACAGTAGCTCGCCTTATCAACTGTAGGAATAAAAATGTTCATAATAAATGTAGAAGTGTAGAACTATCGTAAATATAATTTGACATGGAAGGTTATGACATGGAAAAATAAGAAGAAAGGATTACAAGAAAGAGGAAGAGAGACGAATAGGAAAACCAGTTTGCATCCTCCTTTACATTATTCATATTTCAAATAAATTATTTCAATTTTATATTTTTAATATTTCTAAATATTTATTTATATACCATAATTGTCTTGTTTTGTTTGCATTTAATAGTCTGAAAAGTTTATTACAAATAGCTAATAAAGTAACATTTTTTTTTCATAAGATCATGTTTAAAATTATGGAATAAATTAAGAGTTTTATTTTTAATTTAAAGATGTTTACATAAAAAATAATAATCTTACAAAACATGACAATCGATAATTTGATCACAATATAGAAGAATTTTACACGTCTAACTACAACTCTATTAAATATCTCCCTTTTTATTTCACTTGACTTTAGGATTATGAAATAAAACCAATTCTTTTCTTTTCCGACATACTAATATCTAAATAATGAAATGTTATTTTTATTTTATTTCAATCCACTTGCAGTTACATAATCAACATAAACCCAGGAGATTTTCTTATACTTCCTAGACCAGGGATTAATCCCCACTTAAAACCTCAACAAAGACTTTCACTTTCAAGGTTCAACCTACCAAATAAAGCTAAAGGAGTATTTCTTAAAATACAAATACAAGATATTAAAAAATCTAATGCCAAGGAAAAGAGTAATTTACACTAGATTTTGTATATTCAACGTTAACTTGAATACATGATTAACTGAATATAAAAATATGATTAATTTTAGTTTATAAATAGTTAAAAATAAATGAATATAACAATATATAATTATAGATTATAAATATGTAGTTAATTTTTTTAACTGAATAAATATGTAGTTAATAATATAATGATGCTATTAAAATATTTAATAATTATTATTAATTTTTCTCACAAAAAGTTAACAAAGGAGAGATAATTATTGTATATTTGAAAAATATTCGCTCAACGTCCATTTGATTACAAAATGATTTATTATTAAATATTTTAACAATCTAATGAGATTATTAATCATATATTAAAAAAATGTACTATATAATTATATTTATTCACTGTTAATGACTTATTAATCATATTTTAACATGAGACTAATAACTAGCAGAAAAATTAAAATGTTAGGTGGAGGCAGAGTGCATAGATATAGCTTGAAGGTCATTGGTTGGGCTTGAGCACAATACAACAACTTTCTTTTAGTTTGGGCTTTTAGTTTCAGACTTTCATTTCACTTCCTTCTCCATCTTGTTGAAACTCCCATAAACCTAAAACCCTACTAACACACAGCTTCAAATTGAATTGAATCTCATCAGACAGACACTATGAGTTGGAGAACCCTGGTTTCCACTTCAAGACACACATTCAAGAGACTCCATGCAATCCTCCGATCCCCTTCTTCATACCACCCATGCGCTTCTTCATCCCTCTTCCTCCACGCGCCCCTTTCCACAAGCCACCATTCCCCCCAACCCACCAACGCCCTCATCGACCCCAAACTCTACGCTCCGCAAAACGACGCCTTCAATGACGAGGAGGAAACCACCAACGAGTTCTTATCGCGATTCGTATGGATAATGCGGAAGAAGGTGAAGGAAGCTTACCCGGACTCCGACAAGGCCACCGTCGACGGCATGCTTGTGGCGATCGTCCAGAGGGTCGTGTCAGAAATGGAAAAGGGCTGCATCCAAACAACGTCGTTTCGATCGGGGGATTTCAGCGAGGACTTGTGGAGAACGGTCTGGGAGGTCAGTAATTTGGTGTTGGAGGACATGAACAGGGAGACTAAGAAGGAGAAAATGAAGACTCTCTTGCAGTGTGAGGAGGTTAAGGAAATGTGCAGATTCGCCGGAGAAGTTGGCATTCGCGGCGATTTGCTTAGGGAGCTTAGGTTCAAGTGGGCGCGTGAGAAGATGGAGGAACATGAGTTCTATGAGGCTTTGGAGAGAATGAGGAAAGAGGCACAAAGTGAAAGCAAGGAAATTGATGTTACCGTGGAGAAGGTTGCTGTTGGACTCCCCAAGAGGAGAGGGAATATAAGGTACAAGATTTATGGGCTTGATCTCTCTGATCCCAAGTGGGCACAAGTGGCTGATAGGATCCACGAGGCAGAGCAAGTGTTTTGGCCACCAGAGCCAAAGCCAATTACCGGGAAAACCAAGATTGTTACCGCCAAGATTCTGTCGTTGAAGGAAGACGATGATAGTTTGCAAAGCCTGTTGGCTGAGTGGGTGGAGCTTCTACAACCTAGCAGGGTGGAATGGGTGGATTTGCTTGACAAATTGAAACACCAGAATGCTGCTTTGTACTTTAAGGTATGTATGGCAATGCTTTGATGTCATTTGAAGCTATTATCAATTACTTATTTTGTCACGTATTTTTCAAAGTGAATTGCTGTGATTCAACATGGGATGAATACTTATTTGGATTTAATTTTTGTCAAATCCTATGCTTATAGGTGGCTGAAATGATGTTGACTGAAGATTCTTTCCAAACAAATGTATCTGACTACTCTAAGCTTATTGATATCTATGCTAAAGAGAACCGCTTTGATGATGTTGAGAGAGTGCTAAAGAAGATGAATGAAAATGGTATACAACCAGATGCATCAATAGCCAGTACGTTGGTCCACATGTACTGCAAGGGAGGCAATGTTGCACGTGCAAATGAAGCATTTGAAGTCTTGACGAGCCAGGGCTTCCAACCAGACGAACAAGTCTACTACTCAATGATCATGGCCTTTGTGAATAATGGCCAGCCTAGGTTGGGTGAGAAATTGATGAGGAATATGGAGGGTAGTCATAATATCTCAAAGGAAATATACATGGCATTGCTCCGTTCTTTTTCTCAACTTGGTGATGCTGGAGGAGCCGACCGAATTTCTACAACTATGCAGTTTGCAGGATTCCAGCACAGTATGGAGACATGCACCCTGCTTATTGAGGCATGTGCACTTGCCGGTGATCCTTTTCTGGCAAAAAGCCATTTTGACTACATGATCAAACTGGGGCATAAGCCTGATGATAGGTGCACTGCTAGCATGATTGCAGTTTATGAGAAGAAAAACGACTTGGATAATGCATTAAATCTTCTATTGGAGTTAGAGAAGGATGGGTTTGAGCCTGGGGTTGCCACTTATTCTGTTCTTGTGGACTGGTTGGGTAAGTTGCAGCTTGTTGACGAGGCTGAGCAGCTTTTAGACAAAATAGCTCTGCTGGGTGAGGCTCCTCCTTTTAAGCTTCAGGTGAGTCTCTGTGATATGTATGCTAGAGCTGGAAATGAGAAAAAGGCCCTTCAAGCTCTAGGCGTTTTGGAAGCCAGGAAGGAAGAATTAGCACAAGCTGAGTTTGAGAGAATTATAAGCGGCCTCATTGATGGTGGGTTTCAGCAGGATGCACAAAGAATATGTCGGATCATGGAGGCACAGGGTTTTGATCCATCTAGGGTTAAGGTTAACCTTTTGAAGCCTGTCTCCAGAGCACCAAGTATGAGATAGTTTAGTCGTCATGAGTAGGGCCATTTTAGTCTTTCTCTGCCAAGTGACCAACAAATGCACCTCCTTATTAAGGAAGCATGGTCTGTTGGATTTATCATGCCATATAACAAATAAGGATGAGTTTATGCTTCTTGTTAGTTTTCAATTGTACTGTTTATGAATTTTTCCATGGTTACAGTTTTACCAGCATTACTGATTTACATCTCATTTTTTTTTTTTGAACTTTATTTGTTTGTATATACAAATATCTTTCATGGCATTTTCTTTTTGATATATACAATATTTTTGTGGTGTGTTGTCACTTTTGTTTGATATGTTCTGATTTTACCCTCAGTCCTTGTACGCGTAGGATCAGTTGCATTTAGAGATGTCTGAAAACATTTTCTAACCAATATATCAGTCTATGGATTGCAAGTATTCTATATGCTCAAACAAACTATAATAATGACTATGTTCAGCATCATTTGAGGTTTTATTTAATTGCATGCCATGTCAAAATTTTACATACCAGTAGTTAGTTTACTGTGCAGTACATGGGTATTTTAAATTTAAGTAAATTTATAAATAAGGTGAATAATGGATATTTTTATTATTAATCATGAATATTTATTTTATGATTTAAATATGAATATGATCCTTAAAATATAGGATTTTTTTAGTTTTGGTTCATTAGATTTTTTTTATTTCAACCCTTTAATTTTTTATTTGTTTTAGTTTTTTATATTAGGAAGCTTTTTAATTTTAGTCATTATGATTTTTTAAATAATGATGTAATATCGATTTTGACAGGATCGTGATTTATTAATAAATTTGATAGGATAATTGTGTATACTTTTTTTATACTGTATTTTAAAATTTTTTATTATTTAATTTAATGTCAATAACTGTTTTAAAAAGATAGGAATTTCAAAATAGTTTACTGAAAAAATTATACTAAATGTATTGTGAGATTTTATGAAAATACAATAAGTTACTAAACTTTTAAAGTTTATATTACAGTATTATTTATTTTTATTATTTGACAGTAGAAATTAAAAAAAAATAATCTTTAAAGGATTAAAAAATTAAAATAAAAAAATATTTTTTAGGGAACAAAACGATATTTATGTCTTATTTTATTAAGTAATAATTAATTAAATAAATATGGCTTTTAAAATAGAGAATGTGCCTTGAGATAGCGTGGACTGATGCAGTAGGGATTAAGGAAGTACACGTTCTGTTTCTTGGAGTTGCCTAATTGGTTATGAATTCTTGTAATCGTAGTTGTGTGGTTGGGAATGACAGGATTGGTGCTGTTTTATCGTTTTATTGCAGGCCATATATTTTAATATCTGACCAGCTAGATAGATGAGGCTTTCTCGTGGAATGGAGTCGGAATTTAGCACTAGTCTGGATGATAAGGTGCTGCTAGATTGGCTGATAAAAAACACAGTTTGCTTTTAGGTGGTTTGGGTTATGTGCTGTAGTGTCATGTACTTGGTAGTTGGTATGCGATTAATTTCCTGATGCGGAATGGTTCTAAGTTTAAGTGGTTGGCCAGTGAACTGATATTGGTTTCATTCAGTTGTTTCTCTTGACCTCATTGAATGGAAATTGTGCTGCATATTTGCTGATGGGGATGGCACCTTTTATACATAACTGGCTGCCATTTATTTCTTGAGTCTTTAACCTCTAAATCTGTTCGCTCCCTCAGTTTCTGCAATTCTAAGTGGGCCTATACATATGCATGGAAATTTTATAATTTTGGTCTTGTCTACAGATGAACAGTATTATTCATTGGATAGTGGTTACATGCAAAAAAATACGTATTATGCTATTTTTTCTGTTCTTATGCAAATAGTGGAGGGGAGTGTTTTTGGCGTATTTCTGGTTATGTAATGCTGCAACTTTGGTATACTTCTGATCTTTTGTTGCTGTGTCAATGTTTTTTATGCTGGTACTGCTTTTGCTTTGTTCTGGTCTTTGTTTTAGTAATAAAATATTGCCTTATTCAAAAAAGAAAAATTATGAAAATGAATTATTTAAACTAAGACGTCATCTTTATTAACATGATGTGTTAAAAATTAAAATCAAAGTAGGATTGACGAAGATTATAACAACTTTATGATCTAGTTTATCTATAAAAGTGTCTACGACACGGTTGGTATCTCATATTGGCAGTGCCCTGAAGGCAAATGAATAGCTTGCTATCACCGTTTACCTCGCGAGTTGTGTTGTGACTATCTTGTCTCTGAATTATTTTCTTAAAAGAGGATGTGAAGAAAGGCACTTTTTGGTTGCTTTTACATGGAATCGCTGAACCATCAAATTAGTACCTAATAAGTGAATGGATTACCAAAACCGACTCCATAACTGACTCAAGGTAAAGCATATGCTGGAATTCCTTTTGTGAGAGGCAAGAGAAATTTCTTTCCTCTATGGTGACAGTATTTGTTATTTGAATGGGTGGCAAACGTTTGATTAGAACATTAATTAGTCAAGGAAAGACACAAAGGAGAACCTCTGAAGGGGAATCAATGTGAAATGTTCCGTAAGAAGCAATAAGAATTTGCCAGCTCAAGTCTAACGAAAGCCCCGTTATACACCAAGGTATAAACACTTAAATTATGTTTATATAAGACTCAACAGGCAACATTGCATTCAATCAGAACACCGCCAAAACACCACCCACATCCCTCTCGTGTAGTCAGATATTATCAACCATCCATGGCACAAAGAACTAAGTCATTTCGTTTTAGGATTCCATGGCTATCGGTACCATCTGAATCATTCGCTCGTCGTACGAAAGAAAGACCAAAATCTCCTCCCCACTCAGACACAAGTGTACCTATTCATAGACCATCTAAGCCTTCAGTGGTGGCCCCTGCAGAGTTATCTCCTCCTAGTCCTACCAAAACTGAGGAAGCCCCAAGAGCTGAACCTCAAAAACAGTCACCACCCCATACAACACAGCCTCCATCATCCTCGTCGAGCAATGAGTCTCCAGTGACTACTCAGCCAAAAACCCCATCTCCACAGTCACCACTTCAACCTTCATCTCATGCAGATTCTCCATCTCAGGTTCATATTGCACCCTCAAGCTCCAAAACTCATTTGGCATCAGATAATGGAGTCATGAAGGGGCCAAAGCCTGCTGCTGAAGAAACCACTCCTCCTGCATCATCTTCCTCTGAACAAGAAAAGGAAAAGATGGTCTTGGCTGAGCCAAAGCCACAAGAATCTGAGCCAAAGGTAGAATCGCCTTTGAGAACAATCTCCAAGTCACCAGAAACCTCTTTCCAACCCGAGAGGATGTCAACAGAGCCTGCAGACACTGAACAAGTTTCTTATGTGCCCTTCTCATCCCCAGTCTCAAAAACTGAACCAACCACTCGTCCGTTATCTCGTTTGGCCTCAAAGGACATCAAATCTGAAGAAACCACTCTTCAAGAAGAAAAGGAGAAGATGGCAGTCCCAGTGCCACAAGAAGCAGAACCAAAGATAAAGTCCCCTTTGAAAACCATCCCAAAGTCACCTGAAATCTCTTCTCAACCTGATAATCTGTCCACACAGCCTACACTAATTGAGCAAAGATCAACACCACCAAAAAGCAAGTCCCTTCAACCTGAAGAAAAGGAGAAAGTGGTGCATGAAACCGCTAAGGCACGAGGAAAAGGCAAAGACACAACAACCACAGGACAACCAAGTGAACAACGCACCATAGCATCTGCTTCAGGAACAACAACAACAAAGGCTAAAGATCCGTTCGCCAAGGCATTTCGTGGAGATAAGAAGAATCATGTAGCTCGAAAAACTGTGGAGAGAAAAATAATGTTTGCTACAACCAACCCCATTAGTAAAGACACAAGAGTTGTGAGCTCAACAGATGAAGGCACAAGGAATGTGACAAGCTCAAGCATATCACCTGAAAAAACTGCTTCATCTAGTGGTGAAAGGGCTCCTCCTCTACAAAAAGGCATCAAAGACGATATCACAAAGTTTGTTCATAAACTAACAGCCTCCGTGCACCCTACACAACACATGGATGACAAACAGTTTAGTGTCATAACCTTGGCTGGTGACAATAGAGGAGCCACAATGCACCTAGGTTCTGAGTCAGCTAAGAAAGAGGGTTCAATCCATATACACCGAGCCTACAAGAGTGATCCTGAAGACACCAATGAGGTGACCACTGATGGAGAAGAAAACACTGAAGAAGATGAAGAGGTGGGGATGGCATATGTCAACAGCAACATACAAAGTATTAATAACTCACTCATGTTTCATGGTTCAATAACTGAAAGAGACCCTGGTGTTCAAGTCACTCTTCCTCAAAATCCAAGTGAGCCCATCAGGCCCGATGATAAGCCCAAGCCTGGCTTGGAAACTCAGAGGACTAAGTTCAACATCAACCGGGCCGAGAAGTCAACATATCAGCCCACGGTTGGAAGAAGCATCAGAAGCCCTTTCCTTGAACCAAATGACAAACCTCGCCGTCACGGTTGCAACTTCAGTTGTGACAAGGATATAGAAGACATTGAGATTCTGTGAAGGAACGAGCACAAAGCGTCCCTTCTAAAATCCAAAATAAGCTGTGTAGTGGAATATTGTAAATTTGTCACACACACGTAATAACAAAATAAATGTTAACAACATCCACGTTGTGTAATTTGTTATGTATCATCTTTTTTTTACTTTATTATTATTTTTATGTACGGTGTCATTTTTATTTTTAAGTTATAAATTTACATTAGAAGAAAATTATTATTAAGGCGATTCTCTCATGTGATTGATGCTTGAGGAAATTAAGTTAACAAACTTGTTTATAGTAGAGTTGCCATTAAACATCAACCCTAACAGCTAGCATTACACCAATTAAACTTGTGCATGCAGAATGAAAGTACTCATTAGAATAAGAGCTATTTAGTCCAGCTTCTCTCCTTCCTATGAAAATATGTACATTTTATATCAAGGAAGAGTGACATGACAAGACTATTTGTCCATAATAGGGGATAGAGAAGTCATGATCATTCATTCACAAGCTGGTTTTGTGTCAAAGCTGCTCAAACATATTGCAAAGGCTTGGAAAGCAGACAGGGGATATCGGTAATCCATGGTGAATATGTCCTTTCCAATTTTTCCAAATTGTAGTATCACTTTTTCTTGTTCTGCAGCTGAAACATTTTGACATGGTTCAGCAGCTGCTACAAGCTGGAAATTCTTCACAGAGGCCACTGTAACCCTTCCCTTAAAATTCAAGCACCAACATTGAAGCTGTTCATGCCATCTAGGAGCTTTGTTTTTCAAAACCAATGGTTCTCTTGCCCTCTGGGTTGATTCTTGAGTATTGTCAATGCCACTTGAGTCAAACTCAACTTCGGGCTTCTTTCCTTTTGAATCCAGTGTGGTGGTAGATGCATGCTCGGTGGTGGTAGATGCATGCTCATAATTGGTGAACTTCAAAGGAGTAGGGGCAGTCCCTCCTTCTTGGATTGCAGATATGGGGATTAAGTGCATCGTACACCGCATTCGCCTTGGACCTCTTGTTCGGAGAACATTGAGTTCATAAGATACTGTGGCAACTTTGTAGTTAGCAGCAGCAACCTTAGGTAGTACCTGCTTCAGATGGACTCTTTGCTGCAACTTGCAATTCAGTGGTAGTGAAGAATCGTGAGGGGCCTCGCCATCCAAGATTGTGAACTTGGTGCCCAGAAAATTAGACCTGTTCATTGCTTACAGATTAAGTCAACAGTAGAAATGTAGAATAGTGTATCAGTTATAAAGATAAGGAGCAAAGAGAAGTGAGAGTAACCTCAGCTTTCCAACGTAAGTGTTGCTAGCCCGAGAGAAATCATCAGCAACCAATGATATTATAAATTCTGTACACGTTGCCCTTCTAATCTTCTTTGCTGCCAGTAACAGTTTGCTCATATCACCAGAAAGAGCTGCAAATACAAAAATACAAGTCTCAAGAAATGCAACAGGAGCATAGAAAGCACAGTAGATTCCAGTCAAACATATTCAGTAATTCACTTCCAAGGTGATTAAAAGAGAATACGAACCTAAAACTAGAACATTAAAACAAATCTCCAAATCAAAAATAGAAATTCGTAGAAGTTAATATAAGAAGGATAAAACTTAGATGCAGTTCTTTAAGTGTTTTTTGGTACCATTCTCCAATCTGATGTTTCATCTTGGTAATCCGCATAACAATTAACAAAGGTGTGCATTAAAGGTCAGCACAAGTTGCTGAGGTGAATCTTCAATTTCAATTGGAAAACAGCACCAAAAGCACCTAAGTAATTGCATCTCAGTTTTTTCCCTATAAAATATTGTCCAATCTTCTTAACCGACGCTGCAGTACATTTATAAAAAATATCCTTGAATCATCACCCATGAACAGAAGTGCTTTACAATAAGAAAACATGAGAGAAGTCTTACTATTAAGAATTTTTCCTTCCAAAACAGAAGTTTCGTGAAAAGAAACGTAAACAACAAAACAGAATAATCAAAGAACTCTTTAAGGAAGAAGTTACCTAAAACAAAAACAGATTCTCAAAGAGGGTGTTTCAACAACCATATACCGATTTTAGATTCAAAGAGAAACCCCATTGTTTTACTGAAATTCTAACAAAACATTATCCAAATGAAGAAAGAGAAAGATAGATCCTAAAGTAGGGTGTTTCAACATCTACAAATAGATTTTAGATTCAAAGAAAAACCTCAATATTTTACTGAAATTCTAACAAAACTATTTCCAAGTGGAGAATAAATTATGTGAATACAAAATATTACCAGGGCTCAGACCGAGATATAAACAATATGTTGAAGTCATTCTTTCTCTCCTAATAAAACACTGGATTGGAGAATCTCTTGGACCAGGCTGACAAACAAAAGGGATCAATACAGATAAAAATACAAAAGTAATAACATATTAGTACCATGTGCTTCTAATCCTAAAGCAAATAAAGCACAGATATCAATTACACAAGAGTAGAATTACCTGCTTTAGTGATATGGGGAAGGTTAGCAAACCACACTGTTCTGGTGTCTTTACCACATCCTTTGTTATCTCTCTCCACAACCTACAAACAGAGGCACATGCTACAAGTGCTCTACGTGCAGGCCAGGAAGTTTCACTGGCTTCCAACCTTTGAATTATGTCTAATAGCAACTCAGGTGGCAAGTTAGCCCACCTGCTCTGTGATGATGATGATGATGATGATGATGATGATGAAGACGATGATGATGGCAAGGAACATTCTGGTGCAATATGAGATTTTCCATGGCGATGCACATGCTTGGCTTCTCCCCCTCTTCTATACATGTTGCTAATGCTCTCTCCAATCTCCTTGAGCTCACGCACTATGCTCCTGAATGGCATTATGATAGCTGTAGAACTATCACAGCCATTATGTTAGAAAAATCAGACATCAAGTATAATTGTGAAAGTAGGACAATAACATCTTTGCATGAGTTGAGTGGATTTATTGATGACACAAAAGTGGTGAACGTGAAGCGTTTCTGATTACTAAGAATGATGGAATGAGTCACATATGTTGCAGTGATGGGAGGTTTAACTTGAAAGACAAGTTGTGTTTCAAGATTCAAAGCCTTGATCCAAAATACGGATTCCCATGTTGAGATTTTAAAGAAACAAAAAAGAAATGAATGAAAAGCTCAAAGATTTAGAGGCAGATGCGTGTACCGTGAGACAAGTGCCTAGAAAGTGAGGAAATCTTGCAGAGAAGTTGGAGGACACAAAGGGTGGTGAGGAATGTGGAGAATTCTTCCAAGACTGTACCTCAAACTCCAAAGCCAATGTCTTGGACAAAACAAAAGGAAAGAGTGAGAGATAAGGGGTGGTGGAGGCTGGAGTTGTGTGGGTTTATAGGTTACAAAGTAACAACTCACAAAACAAAGCTGGTGGATAAAACTAAAACTAGAAAAATGGGCATCACATCCTCATGCCTTTTGTTTTTGTTTTTCCAAGCATCAAGCAAAGCATCCCTTCTTCACAGCCACACAGACAAGACTTTGCCCTTTGCAGTGCCACACCAAACCCCAAAGCAAATGTAAATGCTAGCTAGCCTACCACTTCAATTAAATGGAAACCACTTTCATCTTCATCACTCACTGCTTGCAGTTGCACCATACAAATTCCTTCTTTCAGTTTACCATTAAATGAGTAGGATTTCACTATTACTTTTTCTAGAAAAAAAAAATGGTATACTAATATTTCATTTTATTTATTCTCTTGCTTTAACTATGCCCAAGATCACCTAACAAGCTCTGGCACAAAAATAGTTAAATTAAGCGGGACCCACATGGATATTAATTTTTCCAAGATTGCTATCATGAACTATGCGAGTCAATCAAAGACCAATCCAACGGTCAGTGGCTCATAGCCATACGTGCACCGAATATCTTAGTACTATAGTTTGGTGACAATGTAAACTGTGAACAGCTGTTTCTGTTTTCTTTTTGAATTTTTATTTTTCCATAATATAGAAAAAATAATATTAAATGAACTGCTTCATTTATTCACCGTGGTCACATTAAAAGTTTGCACCAATTTTGAAGACTCGATTCATTCACCATAATTGGGACTTAATGTGGAAGCAGGGAAGCAAGTACAGGGAAAGAAACTTTTGCAGTATTCTGTTTGATCAAATAGACCAAGTGTCAAAATCAACCAACTACTGCTACCAATTCAATGTTACGTAGTAGTACTTCATTTAAACAAAACTATCAATGTATAAGTCCTTAGTCATTAATATTAACACAGTTTCATCTTATATTTTTTTCTCAAAGAAAAACCGCTTACAACTTCCCTCTTCTTTATGGTCAAAAAGTAAAGACTGACCATTAAGATGTTTGTATGCGAAAAAGTTGGGTGTGGAAAAAGATGGAAGCATATATGGACGATGATTGATGTCCCTTTCCCCTCTAACCTCTTCAGTGATTCATTCTCAAAATTTCTTCTTCCTCCTGGATTTAGGTAATGGTGGTAGATGGATCCCATGGCCACATATTCACATTACTATCTTGAAGGGACACATTATCTAAGCGTCGTGAATTGAAGAGACTTTCTCAGCAAATGACTAGTAGTTGATGATAGCTGTGTCACTGTCACCACTCCTAAAAATGTTTTCAAGAACCGTCCCTAGCACACGTGCCCGTTCCATACCCCACTTTATTAGTAGTATTACAAAAATGTTAGGTACACATTCTCTAATACTAATACTATGTTTGTTAAATTAAATTGGCTTTGAATATTTTAAATAAGATTTTTGAGTTTCATCGTTATGATAAAAAAAATATTAAATATTTCGTATTTATAATACAATAAAAAAAACACGTTCTCTAAATAATTTTTAATTACGAAAAAATCTTAGATAAATTTTTAAGTGTAGTTAGAAATAGACTTTTGTTTCGATATTAAAAATGAAAAAAAAATAAAAATCTTTATATTTATATTATAGAGATATTGAAAAAATAAGATTGTATTATTGGTATTATTAATTGGTGAGTTGGATTGGGTGGAAACAGAAGGCAATGCAGTGGAGTATTGAAAATGAAAAAATATATTTGATTTAGTGAAATGGGTATGGGTATCTTTATCGATAAGTTTGCAAAGGTAGATGACAGATAGATGAGTTAGCGTAATTGTACAGCATGGTCCACTCACCAACTTGCTCACTGCAATAATACAAGTAAAATTCATTGATGGTCAAGTACTTGTTTTAATCACTATGGCCCGGCACAAACCTGTTGTTATTCACTCTCGGTCGTTATTTATTTGGTACATCCAGTTTTTATGCATGTACCTTCTTTCTTAAACTGACACATCATGCAATCAATTATTGCCTTCTTCTAGCTCCATCTCTTTTTTTTCCTTTTTCTTTTCAATTTTATTTATTTATTTTCTCCTATACAAAACCAATTTATCTAACTAGCTTAAAGTTTCCTAGCTGGAACTTAATAGGTTCTTTACAATTCATTTCCAAATGGATGTCACAAACTAAAATACAGACATTACAGTCCACCAACCAACTGAATCATATGTCTGTCAGTTCTGTATGGAGTGAATCCTAATATGGATCCATCAATCATATATGTGGCAAAAACATTATCCACTTTTGGTATATTATTTCCTTTCCTCCTTTTCTTTCTCCCCAATCCTAATGTGATTCCTACCTTGTTCTACAGCTAACAATAAATAAATAAATAAATAAATAAATAAAAAGGTGCTCGCCATGTATGATCCTTCGACAAGGGACAATGACAAATGCTAGTAGCTATGAGTAAATCCTAGTTTTCTGAACTTTTTTTATAAGTAAATTAATAAATTTAGTTGATTCACACCTCCTCGTCAAAGTCTTCTAGTCATTTTGTAACTTACTCTGCAATATATAAGCGTTAGAAATCGAACTAAATCGATCATGTGGTCAAGTTAAATTATTGATTAGCCCTCGTTCGTACAAATGCTAATTTCATTCTATTGTTAATTGGTTGTTATTATTTACACCGAATTTTTTTACAAATATTTTATAAAGATATAACCATCGTCTCTCGTCCTGTTTTTTTTTTTTTTTTTTTTTAAAACATTCCATCAACTGCTTTCATTTCATTAAAAGATTTTTTATTCAGAATTTTTGTTAGCAAATCATTAATTCAATGCCATGCATGAAAATGCTAGTCATATAATACTTACACACTCTTATTTCATTATATATATAAAATGAGAGATAGGTAGATAGATATATAAAGAAAAATTAAATTATTTTAAGAGTAATTTTAAAAAAATCATTTTTATTATTTATTTTTTAAAATTTAATAGTTGTAATAAATAATAAATATAAAAAAATTTGAAAAAATTACTTATTGAATATTTTGATTTCTCTTCTCTGTTTATATAAATAGAAATTTACTAACATAGCATTAACATGTTAACAAATTAAGAAACTTCTACTTACCAATTACCAAATCAAATGGAAGTTTAAAAATTATTCTTGAAATGTGGAATGTGTTAGAGACGAAATGGGAAGAAAAAAATTCCATCACGTTAATGGATACGAATTGATTAGTTAAATACCTTTTTTCAATATCAACGAGGGTATATTTCCATATATTTTCAGCCTTCTTTATTTTTTTAAAAATGATAAAATTTTGTTATCTTTTGGTATTAAATATGTGGAAAAAAATTATCACTCATAATAATTTTATATATTTGTGTACCTATTTATCTATCTAAGTACACACATTAGATTTAAGGAAGGTTGAACCAAATACATTTTTTTTAAAAAAATCTTAAAAATTAAACAAACTTAAATTTGTTTATAAAAAAGAAAAACAAGTATTTTAAATTAAGTGAAAAGAACTTTAAGAAAAATGACTTATCTATCTTATCCACTTCTTTATCTCTCTTTCTTAATCTTTTTCTATTTTTTCATGTGTCTCTTCTCCCACTTTCTTTATTTCTTTCTATGCTATCTTTTAAATTAAAAGAAATACAAATTAGTAAGCAATTACTACTTATTTAAGAGTGTTTGGGGTGGTTGCAAATTTTTTATTTTTATTTTTAAATCAAAACTTGTTTGACAAAAAATAGAATTGAAATAATTTTTTACTTAATTTTAAAAAAAAATTGACAAAAAATATACTTTCACTATATTTGATCATAACCTTTCATGTCACAATATCACTGTCATCACCCACTACTATCACCACCATATTTATATTTTTAATGTTATTATTATTTATTTATTTATGATTTTTGTTCAATAGAAATTAAACAAAAATCATAGAAAATTAATATTAAATATATTTATTGTTATTGTTGTTGTCATAGTTATGTTATACTTTATTATTTGTATAGTTTTACAATATTTATTTTTATTGTAAAAACTTATTTTTTTTAGCAAGTTTAATTATTTATTATTTTGAATTATTTTTATATATTGATATTTTTTATATTATATTATTTCAAAGTAAAAGAAGATAAGATAGAGTAGTTAATTCATTTTATCTATCTGTAATTTGCAACAATTTTTTAAAAACTAAAAAATAAACAAAATTAAAACTAAAAAATAAATTTGATTTTGATTTTTAAAAAATTCAAAACTAAAAACAAAAAATATGCTAAATGGAACCTAAAGTTTTTGTTTTGAGATTTTACACTAAAATATATTTTAAGCTAAAGGAATACGAGGCAAAATAAAGTTTAACCTTTTATTCAAAAGAATTGAAATTGCATCTAAATCAAATGGTTATAGATGTTAAGAAGTTATTAGATAAAAGTATACGCATAATTTTATATAAAAAAAGCTATGGTTTTCTCCTTATATATATTCTTTTATTAAACTTGATCTTGTTTTCTAAACTTTCAAATAGGTAAATTTAGTCCTCTATTTTTTAAAAATATTTTCGTTGGTGATAATATTAACGTGTTAAACTCCAAATTTTATTGTGGTCTAACATACTTTTTTATAGCTTAAACTTTTTAAAAATCACTTTCATAATTTGTTTAAATGTAATAGTTACAATTTTTCAACCAAACAATATTAAAATAAAAATATCTACAAAAAATTTGTCATTATTTTTTTATAATAGATATTTCATATTAATATTATATTAGTCACTAAAAAAAAAAATCTTAAGATACATGTAGGTTTTGACCCCATAAAATGATGCATTTCTTTGAAAATGTTAGCAGCATCTATTAACTCCTCAGTTTGACTAACACTTCTTTAAAAATTGCCTTCAACACTTAGCACCCGCAATCAATGCCCCCATATCCAATGCATAAAACCTAACATCAGCGAGATTGCTCAAACCATCCCCTTGAGCTATCCTCTACACCAAGCCTTCCACCATAACAATTTTACCAAAATTCGATTCTCCAATGCAAACTAGGTTGTTGTTCGTTCTTTATGACAAAATTCTTACAACCACGTCATCACATATATGTAGAATATCTACAATCCTTGAAATCTCTCCAACATATCAAGACTCCTCTTTAATCTCATTAATTAAGAAAGAATGGTTTGGTGTCTTAATGCTTCTTATGTTGCAAGTTTTGGATGTGATTTAAGTGATACCCAATGAAGTGTATCTTGGAGGTAAAAGTATAAGACCTAATTAGAAACCCACAATGTTGCACACCAGGTATTTGCTAAAGGTTTCATAATGATATACTCATTTGTGAACATTTTAGGGTTGTTGATGGATAGTTAGAGCTTGACATCATGAAAAATCCCTCAAGAGGTGAGAGTGGTGAATAAAATAAATAAATGAACCAACAAAATTAAGTCAACTTGTTAGGTCCCAAAAATTAAGTCTTCAAATTTTTAGTTGAGTCCCAAATTGGAAACAAAATGTTTGCAAAATTACACCTATCCGAAAAAGAAAGTCAAAACTGCGCCCTTTTATAATCAAATTCATAACTACCCGAAAATTAAAAACACCAAGAACAGATAATATTTTTTTTTTTAATAATAAGTTAAAAATAGTATCTAAGCAAACTTGTTGAAATAAGTTAATTACTAAAAACTTAAGTCATTTTCGTAGTCCTAAGCTAATATAATGAATAAAACAATCTTAAGCTAATAAGTTCTTCTAAATCTGTTTCCAGAAACGTTGTTTTAATGACATAATCCGTAAAGGAAAAATGGCATCTTTTATTATTGCACGCAACAAATTCTATGATGTTCATCAAATCCGTAGATTCGAAATTAACCGACTCTTTTCTAAAAAAATAACAACTATCCTATTTCTATGCAATCATAAATGCCAAATAACACTTAAATATGTTTTTATTTTTTGTAAAATTTTAATCTCCATAACACTTAAATTATTTTTTATTTTTTATTTTTATCAACGTCAGTTATTGGGAGGAACTAAAGTTAGGCAAAAAATGAGCAAAAATTTCAACATTCGAAAACAGATATTGAGGACAAAAAATAAAAAAAGAAATAAGCAAAAAAAATTATAAAACTAGAACAAAAAATCTAAATCTTCTCTCCACCTAAACTAGAATAATTATATTGAATAAGCAAACTTTTAAGACTTACTATTTAACAAGAGTAGTTTTAAGAATTTTTTCTTAATTTCTGATATTTTTTTCATTTATTTATTTATATTTTTAAATAAAAATTCAATTTTTTAAATAAAATTATCAATAACCAAAATAACGTTATATTATGATATAAACTATTTATCACAAATCTAAACTATAAATTTTAATTCTATAAATAAACATTTATCTTTTACACTAAACAAACTAAAATGTTAATTATACAAAAACTAAACGTATTAAAGCCTCTAATGTTTTTCACTCTTTTTTTCGTTTTTCCCCAATGTTGAGAAAAATGAGCTTTTTCAATTTCCGTAATAATATATCAAAACGAAACTGTTGTTGTCCATAGACGTAGGGGTACCCCATCACGTACGCAATAAAAGCTAAGACCTTCCAACGTCATTTTAATTTATATCGTACACCTTTGGCGGTGCATGAGGCAATGATTCGTGGGATCTTGTCTTATCTGTTTTTTTTTCTTTTTTTTTCATCTTATTTTCCCAATATACCAAAAACAAAATCTACATCATACATAAAACCAAACCAATTTATCTTTTTTTTTTAGTGTGAAACCAAACCATTTATATTTTCCTACACTTCGTTGCAATCTTCATCTTCCTTTATATTTTCGCATTAATTAATTAGTCTTAGGCTGATAATCTTTTTCACTTGAGCAAAAGTCTCAGCCTGTTAACTTCAGCTGCGACCAAATCTAATTTCGCTACACGAAGCTTGAAAATCCCAAACCCATGGATGTTGATTTTTTCATAAGCAAAAGATTATCATTAATAAAATAAAATACAAATAATAAATATAAGACAAAAATCAAATAAACTCGGCTTAGCTCAATTTGATTTCAATAAACATAAAAATAATAATAATACACATATAACAATTCATACAATAATTTGTATATCATTATATTCATCTCTCTATTTCATCATTTATTATATTTTAAATTTTAACTTTTTTTTTCTTTTTTTTTTTCTCTCTTTCTCTTTTTCAGTTGTATAATTTATTGTATGATGTCTATGAGAACATTTTCTAATTGACAAAAACTATATATAAAAGAATGTGTGAGAATCCTTTGTCCATTTTGGCTTCCACAACAATAAAATTAATGAGGAGATATAAAATTAATCCTTTATGCCTTTCTTCTGTTTTTGTCTATGTCATCTCTTGTTTTGAACATAAGCATCAGTTGTCTGTAATTAATTTTAAGTGATGATGATAACGACTAAAAAAGTGTCCTCATATTTATAAATAGGAGTGTTTCAATTTTTAAAATTTTCCTCCAGTTGATACGTTATATGTACATAAATTGATCCGACACTATAAATCCTCGTTAAAGTTCATAGTCTTTCCTATCTTTGCAAGATAACATACTTTCTCCTAATTTTTTTTTTAAAAGAAAGGCCATCAAATTTAGGTCAATTCATATATACACAAAATTATTGAAGTGGGCATAATCTTAAAATGAGAGTGAATAAAAATAGTTATATCCACCTTTTGTTTAATTTAAAGTATATTATCATTAACCCATTAAAATTTGAAAGTGAATATATCATCTTGCTTTAGATGAGTTTCTTTTTCCCAACTCATACTTAGACAAGTTTCGGCGGGTAGTGATATAACTGATATTCATGCATGTCGTTGTACTTCAACATCAACATATTCATAAAATCAAGCAAGTAAACCTAATTGATCAAGCTAGCCACTTGCTTCAACTTTATATGCATGGACCACTAATTTAACCCACTGAGGATATGGAAGAAGGTGGAAGTCGCAGAGGGTAGGTTCCAGTGCTTGTGGGTGAAAGGGAAGTAGATATGGAGAAGATTTGGGTTACTATCAAAGCAATTCAACATCTCACCATTGCCGAATTATTGGAGCAGTCTACAAATGAATATGGATACCAAAAAGGCTTGCTCAAGATCAAATATGATGTTAAAAAATTCAAAGCCATACTTCACAACATACTTCAAAGCCATACTTTTCTCCCTTTTTGAAAAGCAAACTTTTTCCTGGACTTGAGCTTAAGTACTGAAGAATCTTACTACTTGTAGATGTAATTCACATGAACCATGCATGAATTGATTGCATAAGCTATACCTAGTCTAGTGTGGGTTAGATAAAAAAAAATTCGTATCAATCTTTGATATGATCCTTCTTTATTATTAGGCTTTCTAGATAATATAATGGTTACAGAACAAGTACAATAATAAGGTAAATACTACATAATAAAACATACAAAAATTAGATAAAAATATATTTTATAAAATGATAGTAAATAGGATTTGCTTAAGTGGATTTTTAAGAAATAGAGTTCCAACAAATTCATAATATTACAAATATTTTATCAACACTAAGCTTTTGTAGGTATATACAAGTCTTTTAGGATTTTACCAAGTATTTGGTGGTAAAAGTCTTTTCGGTATTACCTATTATCATTCATGTCTATAACAATATTACAAGGATTTTACCTACATTGAATATTTATAATTATATTTTTTTTTAGTTTTACCTACTCTGGATGCCAATTTTTTGGGTGTCTATCATTTCTAATATTTCTTATAATTTTTGTTAATAATGATATGATGTGATTATTAATTTTTCTTAAAAAAATATATAATTTTAGTCCCTAAAAATTAAAGTATTATCATATTAATTTTTAAAAATAATATAATTCAAAATAAATTATTAGGATGTCAAATAAATCCATAAACTTAACAACTTAGTGTCACTTCAATAGTTAAACATATGTTAATAATATTACTTATATCACATGAGTTTTTTAATTTTATACTAAGTGATTGATAAATTATATTTTCAAAGACACCTGAATGATATTTTATCCATTCTATTAATAAGAATATAATTTTTAGAGGATATTTTCTATAATTATAAAATTAGAGTTTCTTAGCTTATCTTGAATAAGAAATATTTCATTTATACGTTATAAATATCTTCTATATGAATGAAATAATACGGAACTCTTGTAGCTATATATCCTCTACCATTCTAACTAATCTTATGCATATAATTTATAATTCAATTTTTCTGCTACTTATAACTTTTTTCATAATATTTATAGTATGAATATCCATTTTATTAATTGAAATTTTATTGTTAAACATTACTGACAAAAATACATTTTATCTAATCTTATATTATTATTTTCGATACATTCTTGAAAAATTTATATTTTGAGCATCTATGCAGAATTACACAAAATAATTAATTTTTTCAATAATCACTTATAATATATAAAAAATAATTGGGTTACATAAAAACTAAATCTTTAAGTCATAATTGAAAAGATCCGATTAATTTTTATAATAATAAAAAAGAAAGATTATGTCTAGCTTGTAAAGAATTAGACTTTCCAATTTATACATCAACTGTCCAGATTCAATTGCAATAGTATAATTGGCATTCACCACAGCACTTACGTTGTATGCCATGATGGGTGTGTTTACTTGAATACATGATGAACCCTAATTCATGTTTTAGAGAGATCTAAAACTTCATTGATGAGGTAATCTTTCACTTTGTTAAGTTTGGTTAGTCATGTCATGTTTACATAATTATTTACCTGAGAATTGACAACTAATTAACCAGTTCACAAACATATTGATATCTTAATTAATATGAATTGGTTTAATTAATATGAAGATTTAAATAATATTTTATTTTTTAAAAGATTTTTATTTTGATTTTAGTTTTTTTAATTATTTTTTGTTTTAATCTTTGATTACAAATAACGTTAAACGATGACATAATAGCAATGTTAACAATCTATTCATTGACTTACTATATGATAAAAAAAAATCTAAGTAATTATATGTAATTTTTTTTAAACAATATTTTAAAATATTTATTTGTTCAAAATAATTGATAATATTAAATTAATTAATAAAATATTCAAAAATATATTTTATCAAAAACAATTAATTGTGATTGTCTTGTCAAAACTTTGATAATGTGACAATTCAATAGACTATGAACATTACGTTATTAGTTAACATTGTTATTTAAAATTAAAAACAACAAAACTTAAAAAAACTAAAACAAAAAACATTTTAAATGGCTAAAATAAAAAAAAATATATCATATTTTACAAATACCAAAAGATTATTTAAATCTAATATAAAATTATTTTACTCATATAACTTTTTATTAGCAAAATAAACTTTTTATATTGATGTCCTTTTTTATTTCTTTCCATTACAAAAATCATCTTATGAAAATTTTTCTTTTTTCATCTTTTTCTCTCTTTTGGTAAACAAATTGTATGAATTTATAGTTTAAATGTAATTTTTCAATTAATGGTGTAATCATTAGTCTTATTTCATCCGGTCAAGAAAAGATATATACATATTCAAGCTCTCATCATATGATTGATGAAATCTATTACCTAAACGACCTCAATCCAAAGCCAACATTAGTTGATGATTATAAACCCTAGTACTCTAGTGAAGTAATTTGACAAATGAAAAAGTTTGTACTAAAATCTAATGAAACACTTTGAATAAGTAAATTGTATATAAGAACATAATTAGTGACATTAATAATACAATTATATATGGATGGTCAAAATAATTTAATTTAAAATCTAATATTGATCCATCATTTTAATTGAATAGTCAAAATTAATTTCTTTCATTAATCTTTTATCTTATATATTTCTTGTAAGAAACACAAGTGTGCATGGGTGTACGTGCATGTGAGATAAAAAAATAGAATCATTTTTTAAATGAGTGATAATATTTAAACACCCATAATTTACAAACATCCTATCGACACTTTTTATTTCTCTTCATCTCTCTTTTTCAATTATATCATATCATTAATCTTATCAATCATTTATCTCTCGTCTTTTATTATCTCTCTCGTGATATGTACACTCAAAGGATATCCAACAATCATTTCTTTTCTTCAATATGATGTGAAGAATGGATTTGAATTTATTAGCATCATATTTGATTTTGAGCAAGCCATTTTGGTATCCATACTCATTTGCATATTGCTTCAATAACTCAATAATGATGAGATGCTTAATAATTTTGATAGTAACCCAAATCTTTTATATATTATTTTCCCTTTCACCCACAAGCATTAGAGCTTACCCTTTGCGACTTCCATTTTCTTCTATCTCCTAAGTGTGTTATCATCCCTTGATAAAAATGCTTTCCATAACATTATGGAAATAATATGTTAAAGTACAATTAGTGGTCCTGATTGATGTAACTGGCTTGATTATGTAGTATTTAGTTGAATTGACTTTAAAAATACTTGAATATGTTGAAGAATAACCATAAATATTAGGTCATCTATATGTATTAATTAGATACATCACTCATCTAAAATGATATTATCATTCTAGTAAGGATATTTTCATTTTTAAATTTTAATGAGTTAATAATGTTATAAAAATATGAACTTGGAGTAAAGAATATAAAGAAGAGAAAACAAGAGAGAGTAGATAAAATAAAATGATTTCCTTGTACTTTCTCACCATAAGGGAATATCCTATTTATAGATACAAAATGTAACTCAAAGTACAACTCAAGAATTACAAGCAACCCAAAGGTTACAATTTGTTTAAAGTTATAAAGGAGTAATAAACATAGAAGATAGAAAGTCAATGGATAGCCACTAAATAATAATTATTCATAATACTCCTCATTGGATGTCCATTATTTTAAGTATGTGCCTCATGAAAACCTTAATAGGAAAAGTTGTGTCAAATAAAAATCTAGTGAAGGAAAAAAAGTACATCATTCTTCAATACATTCTTATTTCTCTTATTAAAAACCTTGTCAGAAAAATCCAATGGGACAAAACCATGCATAGGGGAAAAGAATGAAAAATGTATTTTATTTATCCTCCTCGTATAAACAATCATCTTTAAGACAATAAAGTCCAATATTGTGTTGTTCAAAAGTTCTTCTTGGCAAAGACTTTGTAAAGAGATCTATCAAATTCTCACTTGAACGAACATGTTAAATGTTTATATCATCATTTCGTTGAAGATCATGAGTGAAAAATAATTTTGGAAGAATATGCTTTGTTTTGTCTTCTTTAATGTATTATTTTTTCAACTGAGCAATACATGTAGTACTATCATCACATAGAATAGTCAATGTTAATTTTCCTAATGATAAACCATAAGTTTCTCACACATGTTGAATTATAAATTTCAACCAAACACATTCACGACTTGCCTTATGCAATGCTAATATATTTGCATGATTGAATAATGTTGTTGTTATGGTTTGTTTCACAAACTGCCATGAAATGATTATACCACCACATCACAAATTTCATGTTTATGGTCTACCGTTATGAGGATTTGTAAAATAACCAACATTTGCATAACCAATTAAATTTGACTTTGAAACATTTGAATAAAACAAGTTTGTGTTCATAGTCCCATTAACATAGCAAAGTTTGTGTTTCACTTCATTCCAATGTCTTCTTGTAGGTGAAGAACTATATCTTGCTAATAAATTTACAAGAAATGCTATATCAAGTTATCTATAATTAGTAAGATACACCAGTACTCCTATAATACTAAGTTATGGTACTTTAAGATCAAGTAGTTTTTCATCCTTTTCTTAAGGTCTATTGGTAAAAAAATATGGTGGAGTGAGAGAAATGATTTGTTGCATGAAGAGAGAGAAATTAACGTAATGGTCAACCAATTAAAGAGAGAGAAAAAATATTAGCATTCTAAATAGTAATTAATTAAGTAGGGAGAGAGAAACATAAAGTGACAACAATGATTTGTTTTAAAGAAAAAATGACATAATAGGATAAATATTTGTAATTTTAATGAGAAAATAGCAGAGTCATTAATTTTTTTTATTTACAGTTCAAAATACTTAAATAAATACTATAAAGGAAAAAAGGAAGTATATAATAATGAATTGATTAATATATCATACGTTGAAATATGAAAAAAATAAAGATATTAAAAGTGGTAATTAATAATTTTTTAATATTCTAAAATAATAAATAATTTATGATAAAAATAAAAATAACATGTAAAATAAGAAGAGAGTAATTAATAAGATAAGATATTTTACAAAGTTAAGAATTGCATACCAAACCCGGGCTTTCCTACATAAGCCCATTATTGGGATACACAATGAGAAAGGAAAAATTAAGAACTTTTTCAGTTATTTATAATATATAATAAATTGATCATCAATCAAACAGCATTCCATTGTCGTCCAGCGGTTAGGATACCTGGCTTTCACCCAGGAGACCCGGGTTCGATTCCCGGCAATGGAATATTTTATTTTTTGTTATTCAATTTCTATCTCAACATTTTCACCAATATAAATACTTATGCTTAACGATAATTAATAATTAAATTAATTAATTTTGAGCAAGCGAAGAGGGTTCCTTCCATATACATTACACAGTACCTATGTTATTAATTAATTTGTCACAAAATGAAGAGGTTTCTACTTTCTCACAGTTACATATCATATGATTTGACATGGGAACTTGATGCTTTTATGATGCAAATTAACCTATTTCTTTTTTTTTTTTTTTGTTGGAAAGTTGGTGAGGATGCTTAGAAACAACAAACACCCTTAGATGCAGAGAATTTAAGAATGGATGTGATGTGTAGAGAAAAAAGTATAATAACATTAATAAATACTGAATAGAGTGAAAATCATATAAATAAAACGTCCAATATTAACCATTCAAATTACGAAATTGTCTTATTTTTTAATTAGGTAAATTAAAATAAGATTTTCTTAATTAAAAATCTACAATAAATTATTACATGGGATGAAAAATTGTAATAAATTAAATTTCTGATAAACTAATTTAATAATAAAATATTAAAAATTAATATCATGATGTTGAGGTATTAAATTGATAAATGAAATTTATAGATAATGAGGTCATGAGTTTACTCAAAATAAATAATGATAAAGTCTTTATTTTTCATAACTAATATGCATAATATTTATTTCTTTTTAATAGAATAAGTCACAAATTAATGTCTGACTAAAATTGTTTGATAGTCTTTTTTTAAAAGTCATTATATTTTTAGAAGTATTATAGTGGGATGCTCTTAAAATTAATGAGATAAAAATGAAACAGATTCTCTTTTTTCATAGTTAATTAAAGCGATTGTAAGAGAGAGACTTTTATGGTCAAATAATAAAACTAATCCTTTTGCATATAACAACATATCATTTCACTATCTTTTCTAAATCATTCAAACTTTTTATTGGATCAACTTATTTGTTATGAATTTTAGAATATTCATTGTGCAAAACACAACCAAGTACTAAATCTAATGAAGAAAATAAATCTTTAGGAAAAAGAACAAGAAGAAGCAATGCAACCCATTTTGAATGACAATTTCTTTCCTGCAATGGCCAAATTAATGACATAAAAATAAAACATATCCTCTCTTTTCAAAGCTAAATAACCTAACTATAAGACACTCTAAGCATATAAAAATAAAATTTGTAAAAAAAATAATAGGTAAAATAAAATATGTAAATATCTAGTGAAGGTAAATGGAGAGGATAGAAAGAGTGAAAATTCGATCTAAATCACGGCTCTTACAATGTATAAATTAGTAAAATAATTTTGAGTTAAACAAATAAAATATAAGAGACTTCTGTGATAATATCATAAAACTAATCCTATCACGTATCCACAATTTATAAATTACTATTTTTTTAAACCATTTAAACTTTTTTTTTTATTAAATCAACTAATTTGTTGTGATTTTAGAATTTTAATATACACATTGTTTAAAACAAAATTAAGTATCAAATCTGATAGAAAAATAATCTTTAACCAAAAGAAGAAAAAACACAATTCATTAAATGAAAAAGATTTACCTATCACAAACATATAAAAATTTTAAAAGGAAAAAAAATTAGTAAAATAAATTTTTTACATACCTGTAAAATTATATGAAAATAAAAATTTAAACTTGAAGAGAAAATAATTTTTTTTTAATAAATCATAACTTTCTTTTACATCAATTTATGTGTCAACATTAATGATAATTGATAATCAATTTTTTTTTAATATATATAACAAAATAAGTTGACATTGATTTTTTTTCAACCAATACATCAATATATGCGTAAGCATTAAAGACAATTAACATTCAAATATTTTTCTTATATATAAAAAATGTTGTGTTTTTTCAACTATTCTTATAATTTTAAAATTACATAGAGATTCAAACTACTATGCATTAATAATAATTGTCCTATAAAAGGACTAACCTAACATCATTTTAAGCAGAATAAACGGATACCCAGTGTATATTACTTTAAGTCATAAATTCTATGTCTAGAAACTTTTTTTTTTTCTAACTAAAAGTTTGTACTGTTAATAAATATAATGTGAGATTAATACGGAATTATTAATTGATTGAAATTAGACAATAATATATTTACTTTATAGAGATTTCCTATTTAATTTATTTAATACTTTAATATAAATTGTATTCATGAATATTATTATTATATTTAATTAATTTAATATCAAAACAACAAATGCATCAATTTTTTATTGATTGAAATCAATTTATATTTATTTTAATAAATAATACATAAAAATTCCTATTGATTCACAATAAAATGATTGCCTCGAAAATTAATTTTATGTATGAAACAATACTTTTATAATATATAGAAAGTATCGGATAAAAAATATTTTTTTATTGATTTTAGTAACTTGTAATAAGAATTGATTATTCTGACTGCTTTCATAATTGATAATATATATATTATAAGAACTTTTATGTTAATTTTAGATTATATAATTTTTATTTTAAATTATGTAATAAAAATCATTTCTTTTTATTTAATTATCAATATCTTTAAATTATCAGTTAACCATCATCATTCTAAATTTTAAAATTATAATATAAACATTTATTAAATATAAAAATTACATAATTTTTTTAAATATATTAATCTCCTAACAAATTACTCATTCCATTGTAAAAATAATCGAATTGGGAGATTAATTTTGTTGATGAATATTATATTTGATAAATTTAATTATAAATTAGTTATTTTTTTATTTGTTTATATTTTAAATCTATTGACTTTATGACAGATTAATTTTTAAATCTGTCAAATTTATAATAAATGTATTTTTTAACTTTAAAATGAAAAGGCAAATTGATTATAACGTTGGTAAATTAACTTGTATAACATAAAATTTTAATAAATACTTTTAAATTTAGAAATATATATTTTTATTTTAAAAGTTTCTATAGTATATAAATTTAATATGAAATTATGGATAGATTAAAATCAGTAAATAATATATTAAATGTGTAATATTTTCTTATTTACTTTATTTAATGTATTAATGTGAAAATTATTATACAAATAAATTATATTAATCAATAGTATGTTAAAATTTAATTAATTCAATATATTAATTTCAAATACATTAATTTCTTTTATTTTGATTTAATAAATAGTACATCAAAATTCAAATTAATTTTATGACTCGTAATAAAAGTTAATTAGATTGATCACCCCTATAATTGATTATAAAAATTAATTAATTAGTTATATTTATATATATTTATATATATTAAATTTTACTTTTACATCCAAAATTTAAATTATTTTTATGTCTCGTAATAAATCTTATTCTATTGACTATGCCCGATTATAAAAATTTATTATATATTATATTTTATATTTCGAAATTTATATTATATATTTTTATAAATTATTAATTAAAATTTAATAAGAATTTATCAAATATCAAAACAATGTTTTTTAATTTATCAATTTTATGACAAATTATCCATTCTATTTTAAAGTTGACCAAATTGAAAGACTAAATTTGTTATAAAAGTAAAAACTTGAATAGTAATTTTTTTAATTCTTTTATTAATTAATTTTTTAAAATATATTAACTTCATTAAAAAATAATTTCTACATATATGAATTCTAAAAGAAAAATTGATATTAACTATTTTATTTACAATTTATGATTACTCATAATTACACGATTAAAACACAAACTTATCTTTTACATAGTACATTTTAAAACTGATTATAAATATTAAATAATACTATTTTGTTATATTTAGATTATATATTTAGAATGTATATTTTTTATATTTAAAAATGTG
>JAMLFT010000677.1:0-38018 GCA_026544285.1 Pachyrhizus erosus | reverse complement strand
GTTGTCTAAAATTATTTTTAATTATTGATTTTTTAAAAATATTAAAATTCAATTTTGAAATAAAGATACATTAAAGTGATAAGAAACTAAAAAAACTTAAAATATTTTTGTTAAAGAGGAGGTTTTTTATAAAAATAAAAATCTTAAAAACACTCTGAGCATGAAATGAAATGAGTCCTGTAAACACTTTTATTCAAAATAATTTTTGTAATTCATATATACACAAGTATTAAAGAATAATAGAAACCTGTTTTTGTGGAGAAGACTGAGTAAGTAAACCCGCTCGGTCTTCTTCTCCAATGGCGATTTCCAATGAGCCTGAAAGTTTAACCACTTCTCTGAACCACTCTTCCGTGCGCCGCAGGCCCACTGCCACCTCCGCCGCTGGCCTCTTCAATTCGCCTGAGACCACGACGGACAGTTCCGGTGAAGACTTGGCCAAGGATTCCGGTTCTGATGACTCCATCAACAGTGATGCCACCAATTCACAACCGCAGCAAAAGCAAGAGATTGATTTCTCCGTCCTCAAATTCACCTACCGTCCTTCCGTCCCCGCTCACCGCCGAGTGAAGGAAAGTCCGCTCAGCTCCGACAGCATTTTCCGTCAGGTTCTCGCCGTTAACTTTTGCTTTGCGATTATAACAATTCCGGAACTAGTTGAAACTTAACTGAACAGTGCCGTTTCGTTCCCGTTCTGTATAATAAACAATTCAATTTCAATGCATGAATCATGAATGCAAGTGATCCTAGTCTGTGGTGCTTAAAATAGTGTGTGCTACTGCTAGTTAGTGCTTGTTTCTTCAATTTATGTATACTAGAATCTAGTTGGTATCAATTTATGAAATTCAATCAATTGGTGGATCAGTTTTTCTACCTACTGTGTTGTGGTTTATAAATAGATGTGACTGAGATGACTCTGTAATTATATTTCTTTACTAATTATTCAATCAGTTGCAGAGTCATGCGGGCCTCTTCAACCTCTGTATAGTAGTCCTTGTTGCTGTGAATAGCCGACTCATCATTGAGAATTTAATGAAGGTTTTGCCTCTTCCCTGATTTATTGTGCATTTACCTGCAACAATTTTTCTGATCTTTTATTTTTGGCCTTGACTTTGACAGTTCAGTTTTTATTGCCTGTCTTAATGTGTGTTTTATTTTGTTCTGCAGTATGGTTGGTTGATCAAATCTGGCTTTTGGTTTAGTTCAAAGTCATTGAGAGACTGGCCCCTCTTCATGTGTTGGTAATTAGTGCGATGAATTCCCTTGATGATAAACTATGTGCTGTATAATTATTTTGAGGATTGTTTATTGAAATATTGTTTAACAGTATGTGGTTGTGTGCTTGGCTTGCAGTCTTTCTCTCGTGGTATTTCCTTTTGCTGCCTTTATAGTGGAGAAGTTGGCACAAAGAAAGTGTATACCTGAACCAGTAAGTGATAAGGCCATCTGAGTTTTTATCAGATTTCATTAGCTGTATAACCTAAAATAGTTTTGGGATACAGTTAGTTGTGATCTGCTATTCTTAACCGCATTATCTTCAATATTTGCATATGTGGAAGTATTATATTATATTGACTTTAATATCGCAGGTTGTTGTTCTACTTCATATAATCATTACCTCAGCTTCAATTTTCTATCCAATTTTAGTAATTCTCAGGTCAGTTCAGTTCTTTTGTATATATTCTTCAAAATTTATTCTGTGGCTGCAGTTGAGGCAGCTTTTTGTTTTGACATTAGTGGTTACACCATGTGTCTACTTTGAAATAATTTGCTAATAGAATATGATTCTAAGTTGATAATGGTGTTATATAACAAACTTTGTCACTATCTTGCACAGGAGTTTTAGAAACTATCATTTATGAAATTCTTTGAGAAGAGATTTAAAGCCCTTGCCCTTGGATGAACCTTAGTTTAATATTTGGTTCTTGTGATGTTGGAATTGAATTATCTTGCAAATTATTATTGTATTGCTATTTGAACATTGAGCAATCAAGTTGACTAGTGATGGATAAAATAATTATACAGTTGAGCATTCTTAGTCATTTCATAGGCAACGATGTGGCAGAAATATGATTATTGACTTGTAACATTCCTTTGCAGATGCGATTCTGCTTTTCTATCAGGTGTCACGTTAATGCTATTTGCTTGCGTTGTATGGTTAAAATTGGTCTCTTATGCACATACAAACTATGATATGAGAGCACTTACTAAATCAGTTGAAAAGGTAATACATACCCTCTGGTTGTTTGAATGGAGAGAAAATTTTGAAATTTTGTTTCTTAAAGTCAAGTTTTCTTTCTTTGATCTCTTATCTTCTCTTTAACTAAACAAAACCAAATGTATCATTATGTATTTTTCTTTTCTTTTTTTCTTTCATTTATTTCTTTACTTAATCAAGCATACTCTTAAGTTCCACTTGGCACTTGTAAGTGGGTAGTAGATAAGTATCACAAAATGTCATCTACACTTATTTGTAAGTGGGTAGTAGATAAGTATCACAAAATGTCATCTACACTTATTTGTAAGTGAGTAGTAGATAAGTATCACAAAATGTCATCTACACTTATTTGTATATGAACACCTAAAAGCATATAGGGAACCCACCCTTGTATACTCCACCACTTGGGCATCCCATTAATACTCAAGTCCATCTATCTAGCATTGTCCCTAAGAGTTGACATCTTGACAGCTCACATTCTACAACTTTACTTAACTTCCTAGTTGGTTAGGGACTCTCCACAGGTAGCCTTTTTAACACTGACAATCAGCTCTAATACTAGTTAATAAGCACTTAAGAACTTGGGAAGCCCACCCTTAAAAGCTAGTTGTTAAGGGGGGAGAACCAAGCACTTAAATACTCCACCAAGCATCCCATACTACTCGATGTGGGACTTGGGCACCCCAGAATAAGCAAATCCCTATCAGTATACTTTAAAGAGGACTGTTTGTTGTACAATGTGATGATTAGTTTTAAAACCGGAACATCCTACATGACTTAGTTGTAGCTTATGGCTCATTAAAACTTCATCATATGCTAAAGTGCAGTTTTATTTCATCTTCATTCGAATTGCTTCCATCCTGTTTTCCCTTTTATTGCTTCCTTATATCTAGATGATTAGCACTTCACATGTGTGAATGTGTGTTAGATAAATCATCTGTTTCCCCTCCTTATTCAAACATGTTTCCTATGCTATAGGGAGAAGCACTGCCCAGTACTCTGAATATGGACTATCCTTACAATGTGAGCTTCAAGAGCTTGGTATACTTCCTGGTTGCTCCTACATTATGTTACCAGGTACCAGTACTTCAAGTGATTTAGTTAACTTTTGGAAGCAATTTGTTCTTGCTTTTAATTCTTGTGGTGTTGCCTCATTTAGATTCACCTATTTTACATGTGCATTCATTTTTCTCATATTAGATTGCTTATAGGCAAGATCATGTGGACTTGTGTACCTATATATCTTCAGTGTGGAATATGTCTGGGGTTTTTAGTAAGTGTTTAATCAGACATGATGTTGGGAAACTAGAAACAGAATACAAGAAAAGAATGCTTCTTGTACTGAATACTGACTGACAACAAGGAATAGGGGAGAATTCTGCTCCTAGGGTTTTCCTTCCACAACAGAGCAAATGCTTAGTTTACAAATGCTAACAAATTTGAATGACTCCACCCCTCCCCCCACCCCAAAAAAAAAAAAACAAACAAAAAATTTCCTATATATTTATCTCACTGACTCTCTCTCTAACTAATAATCAAAATAATTGCTCTAACCATCCCAACTAATTTCCCCTTTCCTCCTCCTAACTCCTTAATAGGCATCCACATAATTAGACTGCTAGGAATTAAGTTCCCATCTAACAAGTATAATTGATCCAGAATGTTGAGTTTGCTGTGTGATCACTTGATTCCTACTTAATAGGATTTCTCCAAATGATTCTTCAATCATTGTCTTTAATACATGCTATACCTTTCAGCAAATGTCTCTATTTCTTATCCTGTCTTCCCTTTCCATCTTCTAATGTTGGCCATTTGACCTCATTCATCTCACATTCAATACTCTTTTTTCTATTTTTTTGGCATGCCTTTAGACAACCCAACATTTTGTAGTATCAAATATTGTGTAATGAAATGTATAGCAGAAATCATCAAAACCCTTCTCTAGCTCTCCCTCTACTTCCATTCATACAAAATTCCTATTCTACATTCCCATTGCAATCTGCTAGTTTCTGGACACAATCTGCTAGTCAATGTGAGAAGGGTGGGGGGAAATCTGTTAGTCAATGTGTTCATCAATCTGCATATAATACTGCTTGCTTATTGCTTTTATATGTTTAGAAGCTAAGAATAATATTTTTGTAAAGGAATGAGTATTACATGACTCCGTGGCTTAAAATGTAGCATACATTTCTGATGCTTTGTGACAATACTGGATTGACTTTGGCATCTTCAGTGTTTATCTAAGTTGCAGAAATTTTGCTTGGGGTTCTTCAACTAGGTTTCTGCAATTCATTTGTCTCTGCATTTTCCTACATAAACGTATCTCCATGTGGATTTCATTCATTAATTTTTTCCTTCTGAGAGCAATGTTTTTCACATTTTTTTTGCATGTATTTTGTTTTATGAACTCTTTTAGCCAAGCTATCCTCGCACACCTTATATTCGAAAGGGTTGGTTGTTTCGTCAATTTGTCAAGCTGATAATATTTACAGGAGTTATGGGATTTATAATAGAACAAGTAAGCAGTACCTGTTAATAAATTGTGTTCATTTCTACGTTTTTTTTCTTTTTTTTTTTGTCATTTTTTTTCTTGAGCTGTATTTCACCAATTCTACAGGTATTCTGATATTGTTTTGACTGTGTAATTTTGCAGTACATTAATCCCATTGTACAAAATTCACAGCATCCTCTCAAGGGAAACCTTCTTTACGCCATTGAGAGAGTTCTGAAGCTTTCTGTTCCAAATTTATATGTGTGGCTCTGCATGTTCTATTGCTTTTTCCACCTTTGGTATTCCATCTTTTGTTTGGTTCAACATTTCTATGTGCATGGGCACTTTTCTTACAAGATATTAGTATTAAGTTATCTTCACTTGCCATAAATTGAATTTTTATAGTTCTAGTTTCTTTTGTTTAATGCCTTGACTTCTGTACCCTGGCAATTTTCTGATGATGATGATGTTATAAGTCTGTAATTGATTAATTTTGAAACAATCCTTGAAGTGATATCCACCTTCCTAAACACCCCCAATAGTAATTGCATCATTGATGGGAAGATCTAGCTAATTTAAAGGTGTGCATGTAGAGACTATTGTTGTCTGGAGTATATACTTCTTAAGAAATAAAATTAGCTTTATAGCTTCTTTCGTGTGCCACCAATGATTAATTTAAGTGATACTCTGACAGATAGACAAAGGGATTTGAGAGCCTTATTTTGTTGATGTGTTTGTATATTTTCCCTGTGGCAAGTGAAGATATTTTATTCTTCATTTATGCTCATTTCTTCTCCTCCTTAATAGAACTACTCTTAAAAAACTAGATTTTTTTGTGCAAGGATAAATGCTGATTTGGTTGTCTCATTTGTTGATATTAGCAAAAGTTCAGCTTTGATTTTTTAAGATTTAATTAATATTTGAGGCAGCTTATCCTTGGAGTGACTGTTGCAATGTAGGTTAAATATACTAGCAGAGCTTCTTCGATTTGGTGATCGTGAATTCTACAAGGATTGGTGGAATGCCAAAACTGTTGAAGATGTAAGTTATTTTTCCTGATATTTAGTTGTTTACTTATAGTATTTTTAATCTTTCATAAAGAGAATTTGTGACACGGTTTTTCTTTTCTGTATTTGTGCTGTTGTTGCTCAGTATTGGAGGATGTGGAATATGGTATGTCTCTTTTTCCGACTTAATTTTGATGAACAAATTGGTTTTCTTTTTGTCTGGAAAATGATTTTCTGGTAGCTTGTTGAGATGTAGATCATGTAATCACACAAATATATATTTGATATAACTATCCCTTCAGTGTATGACGGTTGGCAACTCTGAGACTATTTTAACTTAAGGAACAAAGAGAAGTTACAAATTTTGCCATCTTACTGAATAAATGGTTCTAAAACTGTCTTTCAGAACATATTGATTATTTATCACTTAAAGTTCTAAATCATTAGTATAATCTGTGTGGATTCTTTTGCATTGCAGCCTGTTCACAAATGGATGATCCGCCACCTATATTTTCCATGTTTAAGGCATGGTATACCGAAGGTAATCAAGCATCCTCATGTATTGCTGAATGGATTCTAAACTTATTTGGTCTAAACTCTGAATCATTTTTAGGATTTGTCAGCCTTTGTTTACCATCTCAGGTTGCCACTAAGATGATCACATATAACACAGTTGAATTGAAATGAACATCTTACTTTTATCCTAATAAACACAGTTATGTAAAAACTTATCAATAAATCTATTACATAAGTTTTTTTTAACAAAAATATGTATATATTTTCATGAACTAACCAAGTGTATGGTTTGATAAGTTTGATGCACGCACTGGGTGAGCTATGTGTAGAAAGTTTGCAATTGATAGACAATAATTGAACTTCATCGTCTGTTCTGTTGTTTCAGATAAATGACTTTGGAATGTATAAATAAAATGACTAACTTGAACAAGAATTGCAAGGGAACTCCATTAAAAAATATTCTTATGTAATCATGTTCAGTATCTTTGTGATTTTTTTTTCCTTGGTCTTTGCTATCAACAATTTCTTATTGACATAGTTGTTCCTCATTGGTTAATATTTGGATTGGCTCTTCTTTTGTCAAGCACTATTGGTATTTTATTTTTGAGTTCTAGATATATTTATCATTTTGACTTTTCATCATTGTACAGGCTGTTTCTCTTTTAATTGCCTTCCTGGTTTCTGCTTTATTCCATGAGGTGTGTTGTTCATCTCTATGTAAAGCCTTCTCACTTCCTTTTTTGGTATTATGTCATTATGGTTGTTCTGCTTGAGTGCTTGTTTGCATGCTACACTGGTCAAAGTCGGGAAGAAACTTGCAATTAATTTATATTCGAGGAGGATTCTTTCCTCCTTTCCCTTAGGCTGTTTGGAACTGTATTAGGAGTTAGATAGAAAGGAAGGGAAAATTAGTTACAGGCAGTTAGAGTAATTAATTAGTCAGTTATAGGGTTTGGTTTAAGGGGAATTAAGAGGAAAGGATCCATTCTATCTGATATAAATTGAGAATTGAGTTTTATGCTTTGTAAAAGGAGAAATCCTTTGTGAAGGGAAACCCTTGGAGGAGAGTTATATCTCCTGTTTTCTGTCCTTGTTAATAAAAGTGTTCTTTTATTTCTTTATTTGCTTTGGGTTTGTGACAAACTGTCGGATAGGATTGAAAATTAGACACTAAGTTGTGGCTCATTTGCTAAAAATTGGTATAGGACCTACATTACTTGTCTTTGAACTATCAACAACCTCACTATGGCCTCAGAAACCTTAGCCTTAGGCAGCTAGCTACCAAAATCTCAAGTACCTTGTAGCCTGTACCTTGGCATGTATAGATTACAGTTTCCTTATCATAAAATAGACTGACATGACAATTGACAATTCTAACGCTCTGTTTCATTTTCTAGTTTGAACCTGAGTTCTGGCAATATTAATTTTGGCACCAAAGTTTCCCTAGATTCAATTCAAGGATGCTTTCTTCAGTCATGAATAATTTTTGTGCACATGTTGTAATTATGTTTTCAATGAATCCTGTCATTTTTTTCTCCTTAAAATGGTACAGATGCAGATATGAATAATGATAACTTTAATGTCAAAGACAGAGTTGAGTAATTTTTCACATGATATCTTTCATCTGGGTGCAGCTGTGCATTGCTGTTCCTTGCCACATATTCAAATTGTGGGCTTTCGGTGGAATTATGTTTCAGGTAAAATCAAATTACCCTATTATACTTTTGCTTGCTCATCTTCTATTATTGAACTAAGGTATTTTAATTTAGAGTAAAAGTAACACAAATTCCAAGAAGCCAAACTTTTCCATCTTCCCCCAAGAAGGTGAATAATTGCCCAGATTTTATTTTTCCGTTCTTCTATGGCCAAACGAAAGAATCTGGAGTAATGACTTTGTTCCATGTTTGAAATAGTTGATGAGTATGATATCATCCATATTTTTGGTTCAATTGACGTGAGATAATGAATGCTTTTTTTTCAGGTTCCATTGGTCTTGATCACTAATTATCTGCAAAAAAAATTCAGAAACTCAATGGTATGGCTACTATTTAAGCATATCGGTTCATAGATCATAATTTATCTTATAACTCCCATCATCTTGAATTTGATATATTGGTTTTTTAATTGGTAATTTTCTTCATGCCAGGTCGGAAATATGATTTTTTGGTTCATATTTAGTATCCTTGGTCAACCTATGTGCGTACTGCTATACTACCATGACTTGATGAATAGGAAAGGCAAAATTGACTAAGGCTAGCATTACATTATTAACGGTGCACGTGAATGAGCTTTTCAGTTTTCAGAGTGTATAATTGATGTGGATATGTTAGTCAATATTGTTTTCTTCGAGGTTGATCTACCGTGGCAATGACTGCTCTGAAGGATTTCCACGTGATATGCCAGGTCGCGAGGCTAATTCAACTTGATCGATGTAATTACCAACTCTCCTCTGGCAATTGTATCAATATATACAATATACAATTTTGAGAGCCATACACTGGCATTTATAACTCTGCCAAAGGACAGTGTATCTGGTTTCTGTTAAATGTTGTTAATTAGTAGAGATAGATGTAAATGGTTTATGCTCAATATATTTGTATCTCCCCAATCTTGAAGTTGCACACGCCCGAATGATGATGTCTTTCAATATGGGATTTTTTTTGTGCTGCATTAGCATTTTAAACTTAACCAAGGATGTTTGGAATGTTCAAAAGACGTGCTTTGCGGGTAGCGGAAAACTTTACTACCTGCAACAGCTCTTAATTCAATTTCTATTGATGAAAATTAGTTCAATGGTTCTATGCTGGTCTAAATTTCTCGATTGAAAACGTGGAACTTGTTAAAGGTTACTATAATCATTTTCCATTTAAAAATTATAATTTGTTTATTCATTATTGGGTATTAATATTTATAATATAGTTAACTGATTAATGACATTTTTAAGGTTAGTTATATAAGTAATTAAAATTAACTATTGAATGGGTAAAGACAACACATGGTTTGTGTGAATCACACAAACTTGCTTATTCAAAAGGTAAAAGTCAAAAGTCAAAAGTCTTTGCATGTGAAAATTTGAAAGAAAAAAGAAAAAAGTGAAATTTTAATGGCAGGGTAAGTGATTATCAATCAGCTATAAAGTGGTATAAAAAAGGCGTACCTAGTGAACTAAACAGGAGCAGGAGCACATGATCCAATTCGGACAACGAAACCTAATTAACAAATTTGAATGACGGCGTGCTTGTCACGTGACACATATAGCGTGGCGTGTTCTGATTGGCATCTTGATCCACGCTCAAGAGAAGCAAAACCAAAAGCCTTGTATTTTATTGACAAATAAAATATATTAGCACCGACGCCAAAAAGGCATAGTAGTCAGCGCCCCCCATCAGTAGTGGATTAAGAAAAAAAAAAATCATCGGTGAAAAAGAAAGAAAGAAAGAAAGAAAGATGGTCTGCCTCTGCCTAGGTTCCTGTTAGCTACCCTCACCCACCCCCTTTGCAAATCTTAGGTTTCCCAACTATGGAAGACTTCAGATCCAAATCGTACGGTGACGGAAGGATGCAGATTGAGAGCTACCATGGAACCAACATGCAAGATCTACGCTGTTACAGCGCTTCCTACGCCTCTTCCGTGCACCCAACACAGACTCAGATGGGAAACAACGATCCCAAGTTCAAGAAGGGAAAGTCCACTAACGGGTCCACATCGAAAAGTTGGAGCTTCAGTGACCCTGAGTTGCAGCGGAAAAAGAGGGTCGCCAGTTACAAGGTCTATGCTGTTGAAGGTAAACTCAAAGGGTCTCTCAGGAAGAGTTTTAAGTGGCTCAAGGACAGGTGCAACAGAGTTGTTTATGGCTGGTAACAACAACTACTACTACTATTGTTTAAATCAATCAAGCTGGGTGGGGTTTCTTATATATAATTTAAGAATAATTTATGATTTCTTTCCTGCTTAGTCTTTATTTCTGTGCCTGCTAAACTACACATAAGGGATGTAATATGGAAGAGAAATTGTGATTCTTGTGTTCATTTTGCTCCATGTAAAGAGTGCAATCACCTTGCTTGCTATTTACTTTTCTCACTCTCCTTCTTGTGGAGTTTCATTTCCTTTTTCCATTTTTAATAGTCGTTTTTAATTTGGACAAAATTGGTGCATGCATTTTCGATACTTATAACTTTCAACTGGTGCTCCCTCATTTTTCATGTGTGTATCCAGTGAATCTCTAAAAGTAAATATGGTTTACTGGTTTTCCCAGTTGATATTCTTCTATTTTTCCCTCATCCGAAAATTGATGAAAAATTGAATGCCGGGAGGAGGAGGAGGAGCCTTCTTTGATGTAACTTTATGTTTGAATTGATTGAGTAGTTGAGATTCGGGGTCCACAAGGACTTTTTTTTTTTTTCTTCTTTTCTTCTTTTTTTTTTTTTTGCTTTTCTGCGTGATAATAATGATACGGCTCAGGAAGAAACATTTGGATGCTGCATGCTGCCTTTAGAATTTGCCGAAGACTTCTCAAAGAAGTCTTCAGTACATGGGGAAGAATTCATGACACTTTTTATTGAAACGATGCATATTAACTATTAAGGGGGTAATTGGATTTGGTGCGCATGTTGCTAACAACCCTGTAGATCGCTAGAACCTGGAGAGAAATTTTTATGCATGTTGGAGTCTTGTATTACAAGATTTTCAAAAACAATTAGTTTTCCTTGCCAAATTCTTGAATGATTCTTCCATTGTGTGCATAATTTAAGCAAGTGTTTCTAGATTGCATCACGTACATGGCAAATACTATCTATTATGACTTGCCTTGCGCTAGGATTTTCACCAATGAAACCAACTGACATAGTCTTTCTGACCAACCTTCTACGACAGAGATGTGTTAGTCTCAATTTTTCCTTCTGACATATCAGGTAGAAACTCAACATGCTTGTTCGCTGCCAGCATGTTCCTTAACAGCCCTCAGCTAATATTATTCAACAAAGCTAAACAAACATCTGAGTGAATAGTGTACGCCCTTTGCAACCAGTCCAAGGTGAGGTATATATTCAAGATAGAATTTGGAATCTCTGGAGTCTTCCTAGCCAAATACCTGTGTGCTAAGTCAGTATATGCATGAGATGGTGAAGATAGAATTAGAAACCTTAAGCTTGTTAGTCTTGCTTATATGGCTTCCTTTAAGTCAGGACGGTACTTATAGCTCAACAGTATGTGAACAATGCTTAAGTATCATATCCTTTGGTTTGTGGGGGCTTCTTGTTAACAATTTGAGATTGTCTTCCAGTGTTTCGTGTCGTGAATCCCTGTGCAGGGCCAGGAAGATTGCCAAGTAGGAAGGGGTGTTTGCTTTATCTAGCTATATAGACAGGGAGTCCAGTAATGGCCCCGAACAAGTATTAAATACGTATTTTGCCCCGGAAGATAATATAAACAAGGCTTAATCTAAGTTTGGGATTTCTGTTTTTTTAGTTCCTGAAATAAAAAATTGTTTTCTCAGTCTCTCAATATTCTGAAATATATTTTAGTCTTTTAGTTTATACACTGTTAAGTGACATGAAAGGTATTATTTATAATGAGTCATGAAACTATAATTATAAAATTGATGGGAATGAAAAAAATGCTTGCATAGATTAATGACATAGACAGAAGCACTAAAAATATATAACAGAATTTTGTAGGACTAGAAGTTTTATTTGAGGACTAAAAAAAAACAGGACTTTCAATCTCAGGAATTAAAACAGGAATTAAACCTATAAACAAAGTCAGTTTTGAACGGTTGGTTATATGCTCTTGACATTTGCCGACCTCGATTTATACAATGATCACATTCACGAAACCTTTTATTTCTCAGATTCAACCTTTATAAGCCATGTTCGGCTTATGTCAACAATATCGATTCTAGAGTCAAAGAAACCGATTGAAGTTTAAGACGGAAATTCAGCCAGATGCCCAGCAAACGTGAGGCTTCACAATATTATGCTAATAGTTCGAAGTATACAAATCCCTTGCTTCCTCAGATTTTTATTACACAGGTAAATGGATGGGTACAAGTAATGGGTTTGCACTTTGCAGAACTCACAATTGGCTAGTGTCACATTACATACAGCCACGACCCAGAATTCATAAACATTTGCATCGGACTTGCAATTAAAGGACAAGTAACCAAGAGTCTATCAAACATTATGCACAATTTTTTCACGAGGAAATCTAAAGAATTGCTAGATAATAGGGTTATTCAGATAACAGTCCCATTACAAATGAATATCATCTAATTGATTTCGTACGATCATATTTTAAATCACATACAAATTCAGAAATAAACATCACTGTCAAACTGAGTCAACTTAAAGACTTGATTTACTATTCTACGTAGAGAAAACATTTAAAACAGATTAAATTTGCTGTCAAACATTTTCTAGATTAACTTTGATAGACTCATCCAAACTCACATAAACTCTAAGTTGAGAAACAAGTTAGTGAGTCAAAAATCGATTATATTTTTTTACCTCCAATTGATAGGAGTGTTTTATGCTCCCTACCCACTGATGCAAAGTTACATGTTGCATTTTACTGTGATTTTATTACACAAATTGATCAAACCCTCACCATTGCCAATTTCTGCAAACCAATCCAGGCTCAATCGTAGCATGAAGTTGTCACTTAGCAAACTTAATTTTGTCAACTTCTCATCCTTCTTCTATCACAACAATGCCTATGAACCTAACATTCATTGTGAGCCCAACATCAAAAGAACCCATCAACTCATCTTCAAGGATCAAGTATATGTGCTAAATAAAGGGCATTGCAAAATAAAGAATAAGGTATTGTTTTTAAATATGGAATACTTTCTAAACAAACCACTATAACTTCAAACACTGATGCGAAATGTAATGTAACCCTAATTTGTAACATTTTAACAATTTATATGAACCAAATGTAGAATTAAATCAAATTATAACCCAATCGTATGCACAAGAATGCAAGTCCATGTCTCTATTATGACCTGAGGTTTTTATCTTATATTTGAATATTATAATACTTTTTAACTAATTTTAAATTAAATAAACTGTTATAAGTTTACAGGATAGTTAAAGGAGTACATTAAATTGAATTGGCTAAGCAAGTCTAATTTCATCAAGAGCAAATTATAGGAGTACCTGAATTTCCATACATTGAGTACACCAGACAATCCAATTTAATGAAAATCTTTCACAGATCGAAACAAAACGCATATAAGTTTGTGACAGAACTAGGAACTAGGAAAAACTAGAAATACTATGATTTAAACTTTTGTAGGAACCTCACAAGAACATTCAAGTTCCTAATACCGAAATAATTGCCAGACAATTACATCGTGGAAACCAAGGGAATCTTATCCAACAAGAGTACAATGGCTAATTACATTTTTGCTGGTATTTGATAGTTTTGACATTTGCAGTCCACGTGAAACTGTAAACATCTGGTAAACCAATATAATAACTCACAGAAAAAGATGTTATAAAACATAGGAGTTCCAGCCAGAAGTGCCAATTAAAACTGAGCTTTACAGCAAGCACAATCCCTGGTTTAGCTCAAATTATTTCAGCTTCACAGCTTCATCGGTTTGACCAGATGAGTTAATAATACAAAGCCAGAATTTCAAGTTCAGATCCAAATTTCCTCACAGCCCAACTTAGCAACATAAGCAACTTTGGCAGCGCCTATCAACTCAGATTCACTAGGTGAGAAATTAATAATGGGTCCTCTCATCATTCTCTAATTGCAAACCTTCCATGCCCCTAAGTGCAGTGTCATAATTTTTCACATGTGAAGCATTTCTCCCGGATGATACAACTCTCTTGGGATCAGAAGATCCAATTGGTGAACTTCTTTGCCCACTCAAACCCCTGTGTGCTGCTGCTCCAGGGCTAGCCTCAGCAGTACGAGTACGAATATCTGACTCAGCACCAACAAATGCATCACGACTACTAGAAACAGCAGCTCGCCTTGATGATCCACTTGACTGACCCAAGACATTGGCACTTGATAACTGCATGGTCATAGATGAGGAAATAATCGAGTCAGAAAAGGTAAAGCTAACTTTAATTGCACATACAATTTACAGATCAGTAACGATGAATCTGATTTTGCAAAAGGAACCGCATGTAAACCTCTAAAAAACCCAGAACATCCTTAATAACAGTTGTTGGAGATTGAATTTTTTGGCTTTGAGAAACTTACGGTATTTACAATGGGCCCTGACATTCTACGCCTTGAGGAATCCGCTGAAACTAAAGCAGGAGGTCGCCCTTCTTCCCCTCCTGTGAGAGACGGGAAATATAGAAAAATGCCAGACAGATCAAAAAGGCAATTAGAAACCATTTAAACTCGAGCAAAAAATTCCAAGACACGTGCTATTGCAAAACCTAAATCAATTTATCATTGAAAAAACAAACAGAAAATAATAATGAAGCAACATTGAGGAACAGGAGATGGCTAAAGGTCGACCATTTTCTGTAGAATGAATAAAAAGAATATCATTTAAATCAAGAAAATATCAGAAAGAAAAGATTTCTGACACTACTACAAAGCATCGGTACATGAATATAAAGGAAATCATACACGTGAAACATGCAGATAAATATGAAAGGCCTATCACTCTACAATAGAAATTGAATAAACTACCTGTATGCCTATCAGCATTAGTAACAGCGGGGGGCATTCCAGAACTGGTTCCAGCACTAGGGCCCTAAATAAAACAAGTATCAGAAAGTTTCATCAATTGCAGACAACCAAATAATCCCAAAAGGGGAAATAACAAAAACTTACAATGGCCCTAGTTGGAGGAGTGGATAGCTGGGATTGCTGATACTTCAAAATGGTCCAGTCAAAGACATAATCAAACTGGAATCCTGTTCAAATGCTAACTTGATAAGAAAAGCAAATTCAAAACATGGTTCTGCTTAGATTGGAATGCAAAAATATACGAGGAAGTATACAAATGATAAACTTAAGAAGTGGGGCAAAGGAGACTTTTTCAATATGAGAATAATTACAAACCTTCACGAATAAATAGGTCACGAAATATCCTTTTGAGGTAAGCATAATCTGGCTTATCATCAAACCTTAATGATCGGCAGTAATGGAAGTACGATGCAAACTCTGTTGGATAACCTCGACACAAGGCCTGGAATAAGCAACAAATTCTCAGTGTAATTCATGAAAAAGCATGCATTATATGCATTACAAAAAGACTTACAATAATTTAACTTACTTCAATCGAGGTAGAAACCTTTTTTTCACTGATTTTCTCATACTTTTGTTTCTTTGTTCCTGCTTTAAGACCCTGCCAAGGAAGACTACAAAGAAAAAGGAAATCAGAAAAAGTTTAAAGTAGCAGTAGAACCTGGAGTAGGGTAGATAGCAACAATCACCTTCCTCTCAAGAAGTACATCAAAACATAACCAAGAGACTCAAGATCATCTCTTCTGCTTTGCTCTAAGCATCAAGTACCAGAGAAGTATAAGCAACATGTATATATTAGATAACAAAATTTAACCATTTATTATACAAATGTTAGTAAAGAATCCTGAAATAACACATACCAATGCCAAGGTGAGTATTCATGCTAGCATATCTTGCAGTTCCAGTCAAATTCTTATTTTCCCTGCAGTATTAATGATTGAATAGATTACACATATCACAAATAAATTGATATTCAAACAGCAGCTGTCTACCCTTCTAAAATATTTGCTCAAATATTGGTGATATTGTAGCAATCACAGTCTGAGACTAGAAAAAAGAAACTAGAATAAACAGAACACAAACGCATAATTAGTGCACTTCTCACAACCAAATCATCAGGTGAATAAATTGTTTCAGAAAGGAATCAAGCAATGATATCAACACAAAATGAGATGCCATCTACAAAAAGAGGGATGCAAGGAGATGGTATATATAAAACTTTTTAAAAGATGGGGAGGATTTGCATGCAGGGGCAGGATCATAATTACAGGAATGTATTAGGGTAATGATAATCTATAATTTAAGGCTACGACTCAACAAGGCATTCTCTTGAGCAACAAGTTTACTATAACTCTAAGTGCTTCCTTACTCATGGCTTACAATATTTTAGCAGCCAGGTTGGTCCAGGCATTATTCTTGTATGGCAGATACAGAAACCCTCCCAAGGATATGTGAATTCATAATCTACTTAATGAGAAAATTCAGCATTGAGTCTTTTGAGGTGGGTTGACAAAAATTTTATGTAAGAAAACTTTAAAGTCAATATTCTATCTCCTTTAATCTTCTTACATTCTTCTGCCTTTCCTTATTACTACCTCCGTCCCTACATATAAGACTCTTAACCAATTCACATACTTTAAGAAAGTTAGTTAATTTAGTTAATAACATTAAATTTGTTAACAAAATGAATTAGTTTTCCAAAATTACCCTTAAACTTATTGGAACTCATAATTTCAATCTTTCCATTCAATTACTTTCTACCTAATTAATTAATGTGTGCTACCCATCTTCTCCAATCCTCATAAGAGAGAGAATAAACTTATCTCATTAACATATAACATTTATTGTAAAATAATTAAGGGTATTTTGGTTAAAAAATAATTAATGTAAAAGACAACTCGAAAATAGTCTTATAAAAAGGGACAAACAAATTTGAAATAAGAGTCGTACATTTAGTGACAGAGGTAGTATTTTTTAATTACTGCTTACAGTCAAACAGTGTTTGCAGCAATAAACAAAATCAACCAAACAACATCTGGCATTAAGCTAGTCAAATACCAAATTATAGATAAAACTAGGAAACATTAAAATTAATTCAAACAGCACACAACTTGTTTTAATGCCACCTAAAACCCTAGAACATGGCTAATCTCCAATTTAGCTGCAGTCAGAAGTTACAAATTCCACCTAGAATACAGTAAAGGAATTATGGGCAAGTTTGTTTAAAATTTTTAAAAAAAAGTTTCTAAAGCAATTTTTTAAGAAAGACAGGATTTGCTACTTAAAAAAAACAAATAAACTGCTTTTCTAACAAAAAAAATTTAAAAAAACTGCTTATTTTGTTAAAAAAACACTTTTTATAAAAACATAAGCACAAACAAATGAACCTTATACATACATTGGCATTCAAAGCCTTTGTCATAGTGAAGTGAATGCCCAGAAAAATAGCAGCAAGTGCCAACATTAGATTATCAGTATTATCTACTTCATAAAAAGGTATGCTAATGCAAATTTTGTTTGATATAAATATTATATTCTCAATAAAGCCATAACAGCATATACCCTCCCTCAGTGTTGTCAAATTGCAAGTATCATGGCACTATAATGCTATTGCATCATGGGTTTCAGTGGAAACACAATCAAGACCATCACATTGCGGACTCCACGAAAAAGGCAATCTCAAGCGCCTTTTGCATCGCAGGTTTGTATGCATCATGCTATTAGTTTCCATCGAGGTTGAATTCAGTGAGTGGATCATGGAAAGAAGGCAGCATTTAGGGTTTACCAGTTCCAGAAGAAAAGAAACTGGGTTGCATCTCAACACTGATTTTCTGGCTTAATAGGAAGATTATGTCAGGTGCAGTGTTTAGGTTTTGGGCTTGCAGGTTGCCTTTGGCTATTTTTAAAATGTGCATTCAATTTAGGTAGTATCGCGTGCCTTTTAAAACATGAGTCTGATTGACTGATTTAGCTCATGTGACTTATCTATTTATTATCTTTTATTTTATTTAGTCTTTGGGCTGTAATTTTAAACTAAATAAAATCCCAATAGGCAGCAGACATCTTTTATTTTTCCAAACTTCACTCTTTTCATTCACATTCAATTCCTTGCATGTAAAGAAGACTATCAATCAGGTAAACTACAACCCAAAACTCCTCTCTTCTCCAACAACTCAGCAGCATAATCTTTAAGGATTGGTAGCATATAGCTTAATTTTTTATACATATTTAATTGTTATATATATTATATTTCCACTGCTATGTGGCTTCCACTATTTGCTTGTGACCCTATCCACTATATGATAAACCAGATTCTCAGCTTTATGCAATTTTCCGCAATCCGCTATTGACAACCCTGCCCTCCTTAATCTTTTTTATTTTTTCATGTGGCAGCTGTTTAGTATATGACAACTTGACAAATTACAACTACACAGGGTAAATGTAGTTTAAATTAAGTTATGATAATTTTACTATGCCATAAAGGTCTTACAACAGAAATAATCTAGATAAGAACACATCTAATGCACACAAACTAATCATACCTGTAAGGAATGTGTTGATGTGTTGAACTATCTCTGTATTTCTTAGCCAAACCAAAATCAATAGCATAAACCTACATGCACATCAATGCATTAAATCCCTCCACATATAGGAACCTACAAGATATCCACAGTCTACATTTTAAAAAGTTTGGTCACCTGGTTTGCACGCCTTCCTAATCCCATTAGAAAATTGTCTGGTTTGATATCCCGATGCAGAAATGATTTTGAATGAATGAACTCAACACGATTGATCTGGATAATTAAAAAATATTTTTTTAAAATTTGCATAAAGTAAAACAAGGGCAAACATCTGTGTGACTGGTTGTGTATACTGAAATGTACAAAATTAACGACAGCCTACCATTTGATCAGCAAGCATGAGAACTGTCTTTAGCGATAGCTTTCTACTACAGAAGTTAAATAAATCTTCAAGACTGGGTCCCAGCAGATCCATCACTAAAACATTGTAATCTCCCTCCACTCCAAACCATCTGACATTTGGAATTCCAGCTGCCAAAACCAAACTTGGGTTACAACTAAATATAAATTATAAAGGAGATAAATTTACAGAGGAAGGCGCTACCATGCTCCTTGCAGGAAATGCAAACAAAAGAAGGATAAAACAATTAATATAAGAATGGTCCTTACTTCCTCCCTGGAGAATTCTGTACAACTTGGACTCATACAGCAACTGAGGATGCTTTGTCTTGACATTTTCCTAATTTAAAAGCACAGCAAGGAACAGAAAGACAGATCAAGTAAATCAGCTCTAGTGCACTTGAAGATATCAAGAATCCAGTGACTACTTAAGAAAAACAAATTCCGAAATTAGCAGCAAAATTAAAGTTGAAACACCAGCTTAACAAGTTATGAAAATAAAGTTCCCGGGGCATAATGTTAAGCCAAATTAGCATGATGTTACATATCTTGAATAGGTAGGGAAACGTCAATATTTTTGCTAGGGATGAGGCGATTTCATTCATTAAATAAACAGGAAATGTTTTATTCTTATTTATCCCCCTGCCACATTCTTTTGAGCTAACTCCTTTACCAGGATCTATCAAAGAAAATGTGAGAACCATTGTGTATTATTGCACTACATCCAGGCATCAATATAGCAGCTCTAGCTCATTAAACACTGCAACTTAATCTACGGAGCATATTGCTTATGGGATCCAAGTACAACCTACCCTATACCATAATTATATCTCTGATTCGTGCGAAAATTTTACAAAGTTCTGTGCTGGCTTAAGGTTCCCTATCACAACCTACTTGTATTCACAATATTACGTACAGCCAAGCGTCTCTTTAAAGCTTTAAAATACAAAGAGTCATTTCTAAACGTCAAATACCTTTCACAGGCACCCTATTAAGTGAGTTCATCACCCTCCCAAGAAATAAGAAGCAGGAATAAGCTCAGAAATGATGCCAGACATCCATAATAAAAGCACAGACCAATGCCGTGAAGAATTCCCGATATAACTACAACCCCAAACCGAATTTTACAGCCCCTTGCACATAACTCAAAGCATGAACCGATTCCACAGGAAACCATCTTTCACAAAAACCCATTTCAAAATTCAAATTTATTCATAACGAAAAAAACATATATAAACAAAACTGACAATTTGCCATCCATTTCAGACTCCAGAGAAACAAACAAAGCCAAATAAAATAAAATTGCTGAAATTAGAATAAAATCCGAAACCCAATTGATTAAGAAGACTCACGAGCTTAATTGCGACCTCTTCGTTTGTTTGAATATTAGTGCCTGCACGAGAAACAACAAAACTCGTCAAAACACGGCCAATTATTAAAAAAAAGTGTAAAAAAAACAGCGCAAGGCAAAAAAAAAAAAAAAAACCTAAATAGATCTCCCCAAAGGAGCCGCTTCCGATCTTCCGACCCAGGCGAAACTTATTCCCAACACGAGGTTCCATTCAAAGCGACAAACTTGGGAACCCTAAGCGAGACAGAACGCACCAACTCCTAATCCTAAAAAAAGAATATACTAAGTGCCGTACATGGCAGGCAGGCAGGCAGGCAGAAGCAGAATTCACGAAAAAAGGTAGAAGGAAGAAGAGAAGAGATCGATCTACGGTGAGGAATTTGGGGTAATTGCGATTTGCGTTAATCGGACATAATTGTGTAGGGTTAGGTTAAAAGAAAGAGAGAATTTGGAAGAAAAAGAAAGAAAGCGTAAGAGTGATGGGATTGGGTTGGATATGATACGGTGCGGTGTGGTGTGGTGCGGTGTTTGTGTGTCTCTCTCTCTCTCTCTTGCATAATCTCTTCCAACCGTCGCTTATTTTTTGTTCCAAAGCCATGTCCACGCGTGTCCTTTACGCGTGGCGCAACTTCCTTCTTCGCTGTAGGTTGTGGTGGGCACACGCACTGGGTCCCACCGTCACGTGACTTATCCATCATTTGCCGTAATCCACACGTGATCCAATTGCGCGTAAGTAATTCCGCCATTTTCCTCTTTAACTCAATCATTTTCCTCTTGTCCATTCACCACTTGGAGTTTTGGAACAAAATATGAATTCGGGATTTGGAGCCAGATTTCCTCAGTAACGATATTTATGCAATAATTTTTTTGAAAAAATCTTTAACTTTTTTATTTTTTTATTTTTTATTTTTATATTTAAAAATAATGTTATTCCTTTTATCCTACTTTAAATGGTTTTTTTGTTGGAATTGGAAATCGACGAAAATAAATACAATACGTTAAAAATGTTTTGACGTCTCATTTTGACTACGTAACAATTCTTTACACAACGAATTGTTGCGTACAATTAAAAAATAATAAAATATTATTTTGGTTTATAATATTTTTGTATTTTTTATTTTTGTCTTTTTATGTTTTTAAATATTTATTTTAATTTTTATGTTTAAAAAATAAAATATTATTTATTTATACATAATTAATATAATTAACATATATAAATATATATTTCTTATATATTTAAATACACTACTTTCATTTAATTATTATTTTATTTTTCTTATTTTAACATTGTATGAGAACATGACAAAGTGATATTGAAAATATAAAAAAAGTCAACAAAATTATGTTAAAGTGTGTAATATATTGCATGTTATCGTTTATAACTAATAAACAAGTATAAATAATTATTATTTTTTAATTTGTATATGTGTATATAAATATATAAGTATATAAATAATAATAATAATTTTAATATTTAATTATTACTAATAGGATATCGAATTAAGTTAATGGATTAATAGGTTCTAAAATCAAAACTTAATATCTAACTTATTTATTAACAAATCTGAATGAGTTTGATTGGATTTGACAAAAACATTTTCAAAATTCAATCAAAGTTATTTAGGTTAATTTAAGTTCGCAAGTAACTTATATCCGCAAACACTCATACTTATAAGTTATAACTTCAACTATTAGCAACACGTCTAGTTACCTTTTTAGTCATCAATTTTGATACTAAATTCATTAGACTAAGGCACCTTTTGTTAATTTTGGATCATTTCAAAATTGTTTTGTTTGTTAAACCTTGTGTTATACAATTTCAAGTATTATTGTGTTTTTGTTAACCTTTATTTTCTCTTTTAGCAATGACTTCCATTAGTTACATTTTTGTATTAGATGGATTAGCCACAACTTTATCCCAAATGCCCTATATCTTAAATACATTGGTCTTATCTATGTATGTCCTTCGTTACAATAACAATCCATAATAAAATAATTTAAAATATTTTTAATATAAAAATTTTAAAATTATAATGACATGAAAATCCTCAAGTATTATAAAAATAGACAAATAAACTAATTCTTATAAACACATGATTATCAAGTACGGACATTTAGAAAAAAAATAAATGATAAAAGAATATTGAAACAAGTCACAATTCAATCATTTATTATAAAAGTACTAACCTAAAAAAATAACTAAAAACAATAAAATCTCCATGTTTATTTGGTCATAACAATTTATTTTTTGTATTTTAAAAATAATATTTTTAAGAAGATAATAATCACAATAAATAAAACAACTTAAAAAATTAAATTTTATTTTTAATCAAAAAAATAACAAAAAATGTTCAATACTTATAAAAAATTAAATCTGTATATATATATTCTTATAATAATTAAATTAAAATAAATATAATTTATTCACACGATATACACAATAAAAGAATTATTATGATGAATAAATATCAACACCTCATACATTTAAACATATTAAATTTTTAATTCTTACAAAATCAAATTCACATACGAAAAATTCTATAATCCTTTTCTTTAATTTTTTTTCTCAAAATCAAGTGATCAATATAAATATATTTTTTTTGAAAAAAAATTATAAAATAGCGTGTAAAAAATGTTTTACAAACATGTATTTCTTGTATAAATATTTCTATTTGATGTAAATAAAATAATTAACAACATAAGTTAATAAAAACACGTAATCAAGTAGCAAAATGCGCTTCCATTACATAAGTTAATAAAATGTTTAGTTTTTTTTTTTTTTAAGTTTAGTTTTAAAAATACATCAAACTACATTGGATAACTCAATGAGTTACCTGAAGTCGATTGATTCACAATTTAAAGAAGAAGAAAAAAAATTCAAAGACAAAGATTAGCTTAACTTAAATATTAAGTCATGAGGTATTCTATTTGACTAGTTGGAATGGTCTATGTCACGTAACTGAAAAATGTGTTTTTCTTATCCCATGGGTTTATATTTAAGAGAAAAAATACCATGAATTTATAATATATTAATCATTAATCTTATATGTTTATCAACGAGATTATTAGTTATACTCGTATCAATGTGTAGGCCTGTTTAAAGCACCTTCAAAAAATTATATTTAAAATATTTTTTATAATTTTTTTAAATAATTTATTAGATCAGTCTGTTTAAACTTAAAATAAATATTTATAAAAAATTTAAATAATCACTTATTTATTTCATAAAAAACAGAAAACTGTTTATTTTAAAAAATAAATAATTTAGATAAACATATTAAAAAAATATTTATATTATTAAAAAATAAATACAAACAAATCAGACCATTTATTGTTGAAAAAAAAAAAGTTTACTTCTACATTCGATGTAAAACAAGTCTAGCCATTTTTTCTTCTTAGTAGCTCAAAATTTTTAACATGTGTGTAAAATAATTTATAACTCATAAACCATATGGTCACATGTAACCCATCGTGTTTTACTGTAAATAAAAAAGTTATATTTTTCATGTATGTGATTATTATTTGTTCTGTAGACATTTCAAAACATGAGATATTCTTCGTTCTTGTTTTGTTTTGCACTACTTCGTTGAGAATGTCTTAAGGTAGAGGTTTAATTTCTATATATAAAAATGAATATTTCTAATATATGTGTGCGGTGAAGTATTTTTTTTTTTGTGAGAATGAAATGACAAAATATTTTTTGCTATATTTTATCATAAATTGTTAAAATTAAAACATACAGATAATTTTAATTTAAAAAAAAAATCACGTAATCTTAATTAGTGGTCACCTAACATTATATTTGTATCATTTGTGGTTAGTTATATAACTTGAATTTAATTTTTCCGTTCATATTAAAATGATTTTCTATTGTGTACTTAGGTGTCTGTTTAGAGAGAAAGTAGTGTCACGTATCTAATTTTTAAGAAATATATATACTTTTACATGTCTAGCCGTGAAAATTTAATTATACCTATCATGATATCAAACCTTCACGGTGTGTTTGATGACAACAAACTCCTTCCTATAAACAAGTTTAATGAATCTTAATGTTCAGTGATTTTTTATTTTTTTTTTCTGCAGGACACTACTATGTACTTTGGTGTGTTTTTAGAGTGTTTAAGTAGTACCATGCATTTAATATTTAGAAAACGTGTGTACTCTTACATGTTTAGTTGTGAAAATTTTATTACACCCGTCACAACATCAAACATTTTCTTCGAGTTTAATAACAACAAACTTTGTCTTGTGCATGAGTTTAAAGAATTTATCAAAGTTTATTTAGAAAAAAGTTTGGCAGCAAGATAACTTATATTTTATGCTTGGTATTATAAATTCACAAGAGTCTATTACATGATAATTCTGGAAATTGACAATAATGTACAGAGTCAAATACGGTAAAAATAATTGACATGTTCCATCCTATCCCATAAAAATGATAGTAAAATATGTTGATAAATTTTATTACGATACTTGTTTCTTAAAAATAGGAAAAGTTTACTGTGCCAGAGGTCACTCCAGAGTTCATATAGATTGTAAACAATTTCTTAAATATAAACTTAAATTAGGATTATTGAAAATTATTAATGTAAAATTCTTATATCATATCCTAATCATTGTTTTTTTCATTCTTTTTCTATTTGAATATTTAATATATTACATGTCGTAGGAATACAAAATGAATCAGAATAAAATTAATAAAATTAATAAAATTTATTATCCAAATATTGAAATAAAAATGGAAAGGAGCAATTTTTTCATTTCAATATTTGGATAATAAATTACGGAATACAAGAAAATACGAAAAGGATGTTGAATTGTATTTCAAACCTTTTTTGAAATATTAAATATTTTTTATTTTATAAAATGATGCAAATACATTTTAAAATAGGTTTTTTTTAAAATATCTCATAAAATTATTTTTATAAAAATGAAACGTAAGTCAAACACATACGAGAGAAGAGAATAAATATAAACACATAGATGTTTTATATTATTTCGTCTCACCCTAAGACAGTATTTAGTTATTAATATATTATCAATTTTTATTGTAACTTGAACCGGTCACAAGCAATATTTTTCCAAATTTTTCATTCACAAGACAAAACAAATTTTTTTATCTCTCCTTTCTCATGTTACAAAATTTGTTGCAATAAACAAGTATGCTTTATATTTTGAAAATACAATGTTGTTATATTTCGAACAACTAAACATGTTTTTTTATGGATTGAGGTACCTCGTCTGTCCTTGTTATTTTTTATTTATTTCCTTGTATCTTTTTATAAGGTATTTACATCAATGATTAAAACATTACATTTAAACCATCATATCGTTTATTCACGAGATATAACTATCGTCATATATATATTGGTGTAACTTTGTATCTTTTCTATGCATGCATGTATATATATAGAGGAGTCTTGAATATGTTTTTGGTTTTTAATAGACAATCAAAAATTGTTTTTAGTCTTTGATAATTTTTTAAAAGTTTTTAGTCATTGATAAATTTAAAAATTTGATTTTAGTTATTGCAGTTAACAAACTACTATTAAGAGTTGAATTGTCTATTAATTATTATGTTTGATAAGATTTATTTAAATAAAAACTTAATATTTTTATATTTTTATTCATACAGGTGAATTAAAAATAGTTAATTAATAAACAATTCAGTCGTTAATAATAATATACTAATAGTAAGAATTAGAAATAAAAAGTTAAATTTATAAAAGACAAAAACTTTAAAAGTTTTTATCAAGACTAAAAATAAAACTTAATCATTTATTAAGAATCAAAAATATATTTAAATAAGTAAAAGATAAACAAAAGATAGTTTGAAATGATTAAGAATGATATACTTAACCTAATAGTAGATAAAATTGTGAAAATTATTTCATAATAAAGAAAAATCATGTTAAAAATCTTTAATCCAAAGAATGAGAGATTTTAATTTAAAATATAAAAAATAAATTTTTTTATAATTTAAATTTTAGTTTGTATTTTTTATCTCACTAAAAAATAAAAATTTTAAGTCTAAATATTATCATATTTTCATTACATGTTGATATGTCACATTAAATTAAAATTTTAATAAAAAAAATTAAATATTTATTTAGCATGAATTTATAAAATTTAACACATTAAGAAAAAAAAAACTAACAATTAAGAAAACATGCTTGATAATTGTATGTCACATTTTAACTAAGGAAACGTACTTGATAATTGCATGTCACAAAACACAATAAAAGACAGTGATTTAGCATATTTATAAAAATAATATAAAAACTTTTTACCATCAAACTATATAAACTTTTATTTTATTTTTTGGTTTCATTCATCCCTGAGACAAAGACTGTTGCTCCCTTTAATTTAGACAGAAGATCAATTGCAAGTGAGTTAAACAACCCATGAAATAGATTGACCTGCTATATAGACCAAATTAGTTAATTAAAAAAAGTGAGTCAAACTTTGAAAATTTTAAATCAATATATTTTGCCTCCTAAAATTTCTTTTTGACTTTGTGAAATTTTGAAGAAGAAAAATACAATTAAGCTTAATAATAATAATAATAATATATATTTTTAATATTTTTTTTTCTTTTTTACTTATCAAATAAATTTATTTTAAATATTTTATTTTTATTTTATTTTCATTTAACTAAATAATCTTTATTTTAATATTTTTTCTTTTCTCATCCATTTTATTTTATTTTTTTATTCTTTCTTCCCAACCAAACATAATTCATACGTTACAAATTGGGATTTTATTAAGCTAACGTAATGCTAAAAAAATTGGAAAGAAAAAATATACAAACTAAAGGGCAGAAAATGATATTATTATGTTTTATAATCTGTACTCCGCTTACAGTAAAAAACAGTTCAATGAATATTTCTGCCTTCCTAAAAAAGAAAGAGGCAGAAAATGGTGAAGGGTTTAATTTGCCCTGAAATCCAAATCCCTAAAAATAAATGAAATAAACGAATTTTTAATTTAAATAAAAAAGGTAAACAAGAGAAGAGTTGTTTGTGGTTAGTCCTATGACCCCATCATTTACTAGTTGCCGCCCCAATAAGTGCCCCTCTACTTTGACCATAGTAAAGTTGGCCAATTTTTGTCAACCTAAGTCCTAAGTCCCCCCGATGCATCTTTAATTAGCAGCTGGAATTGGGTTTCTTGGACTGGGTAAGCCCATGTATGCAAGCCTGGGGGACATCCTCACTTTTGGGCTTGGCCTGGGTGAAGGAATTGGGCCATAGTTGTTCAAGCGTGCAGATGTGGGCCTTGGAGACAAATTGACCTGCTCCAACGCTCTCGATTGCAAATGTCCAGGATAGTCACGGACACACCCAATACGAGGTCCAGCCCCAGTGGTCCACTTGCAAGACAACCTCTTAGACAAGTTAAATGTTGCTGCATCATCCTTTTTGTACACGTTACTATCATTGACATCGATTACACTTATTGGGCCAGTGTGAGAGTTTAGAGTAGGGTCCATAGTTGGTTGTGATTCATTGGTGGCAGTAAATGAATTAGTCCCCATAAGTGATGGAGTATCATCATCTATAGCACATCTCTGCATGAAACAAGCAAATATAAACAACCATTAGTTACATATAATTAGCTTCAATAAGTTGGTGGCATGTGTAATTTGTAATTTTGGAGAGGACCAAACACTTACCTTTACATTGGTGAGGTCTACATTGTGCTCCTGAAGAAAGCTTATAAATTCTTTGAAGTTCTCTTCTGTTGGGTGGTAATGACCACTATATGGCCAAATAGCCTGCATTATTGTGCATGCAACAAAATTTAATGATCATAATAATGACTTTGGTTAGGATGATGTTGTGACATGCAGTGTTGTCAAATGATCCGTTACCTCAAGGGCACCTTGATGGGCCACTAGTCTGCCAGCTGCTGTGGTTGCACCGCCAGAAAGAAAGCTTGAGTGTTGAAACGTACCCTTTTGTTTTCGCCCCACATACAATGCCCTTGTGGTGCTAAGAACAAATATCCATTTGGATTTCTCGTCAGTGTCCACAAGCCTACCGTCCTTTCTGTATACTAGTTTTCCATTTTCAACTATTACTTCATATTCTTCCCTTTCTTTCTGCAATGGCAATAAGAGGGATAAACAATATTATTAAACATGACATAGGCTTGAGCGTTTTTGTGAAACCAAACAATAACTTACAGGTCCAAGATATTTAATGCATTGGCTTTGTAGAGTGCTCCTTGGGCATTTCTTAAGATTTATTTCTTTGCCATCCCCAATATCCAACCTACATGTTATAAAGCATCAAGTTAAATCAACCATTCATAACCTTAGCTTTTTACCATCTTCGTCATTATAATTACAATCTAGGAGAAATAGATATCTCAGAACAAGAACTAACCAGTAGAAGAATGGTTGAGTGCTTTGACTTTCAAACCAAATATCATAATACATGTGCAAATTGTGTCCATAGCGATGACGTGGGTCAATCTGTATAGCAAATAAAAAGGGATTAACTCTGTTAACACCGACACCACAAATTAAAACTGTAATTCATTCCCACAGTTAAATAATGAGCGAGAAGGGCTCGGATTCAAGGACTTACAGCTTCAAGCCAATGTTGCAGCGCTAGTTTTTGTGCCTTGTCATCTTTGGATAAACCTTTGCCGACCTTTATTAAAAATAAAATAAAAATACAGCTAGCAGTTAGCACCAACTATTAGACCACAAATAAAATAACACGAACAAGGCAATGGCTGAAGTTAACTTCAATTAGGACAAAACCAAAATCATTAGAATATTGAACTAATACCTTAGCTGCTCTTGTCCTTGCCCTTGCCCATCGTGAGACGGCGGTTTCTGGTTTTTGGACATCAAAGAATGACACAGAACTCCGTTTGAGAGCAGCAAAGTCTAATGCCTTCCACCTACATCATTTAAAACGCATCAGTTAGTAACATGTTTAGCTTGCCAAGAAGTTCTATAATCAAATATATGTACTAAAATAAATTAAAATGCATTGTCATGGTAAAGATTCACCTAATTTAGAATGGTAAGTTTATTAATTTTTATTATAACTAATTTTAGAGTGATAATTAGGATGATTTGTGATTGATGGACAAAAATTAAAAATAAAATAATTTCTGCATTTTATAGAGACTTGCCATAGCTCTTCCACAACCACGGCACAATCTGCAAGGTTTCTTCGAGTACGGTAACTTTTGTAGACTTTTTGGAGTTTGGTTGCAGCAGCATCAAGCTCACAGGCAGGTCTAGAGGGAGAGAAAATCGCTGCTTGAGGCAGAGAAAGCACAGGAACTGGTTTATGTTTCAATTCACCCTTGCTTGCAAGAATATCCCAATCCATGTTGTTCTCCTCATCTTGAACAAACGAAAAGTTTCTTTCAAGGATCACACTTTGGGGTCTGTTATCCCTCAACCGGTTAGAACTTCTGGACCCGTTTGACAAAACACTGGCAGCTTCTGATTCTCTTCTCTTGAAGCTTGATGCCCTCAAAATCAAAGTCCCATCTTTGGAAGCAAAACTGATGTCAAGAGGCAAATCAAAGATAAAATGTCTAACAACTTCTTCCCACGCAGATTGGAGTAAGGAAAGTGATAATCCCATAGAGCTACAAGCTTCAATTTGTCTGCACAAAAAATTTCACACCCCAACAAATTTTAGTCATTTTAACCAAGAGTTTTCCTTGTTTGTAATTTGAATTCCCTTTTGAAAGAGAAGTCAAAGAAATAACACAAACAATAATGCATATAACTATAATAATAGATGTCTTAGTTCCTATGTGAAAATTAATGAACCGGTGATCAAACTTGTTCAAAGAAAGAGATATGAAAGTCCATAAGAATGATTTACCGTTCTTGTATGGTGTATCAAGAATGCAGAAATCTCTGGTATGTTATTGTTGCTGAATATTTGAACAAACAAATATGGGTCTATCACAGTGGATCCTCTTGGCTTTTATAAAGACAAGTACTCCTCGTACTGTGTGCCTTGAAAGTTCAAACGTGTCAAAAACTTGAAAACAAGAGAAAAGCGCAGTCGTTGAATTCCACCGTGAATTTTCCAAAACAACTTCGAATTGGAAAATAAATGGTCGGAGTATGTTTCTTCCAAAGCTATCAATTCACTTATTTCAAAATATCAGAATATTTTAAAACTGGTAAAAATCGATTAAAATAGTTCAAGAATCGATATAAAAAAATCGGTTTCAATCGTTATTTTTTAATTTCTAATTTTTCATAAATATAATATAAAATATTTTAAAGATAAATAAAAATATATATTAAATAAAAATTGTAAATAGAAAAAAATATTTTTAATTATTATTAATATTTTTTATAAAATATATAATTTACTAATTTATATTAATTTATAATTTTATACATCTTGACATTTTATAATTGTATATTCTAATAATTTGTTATTTTTATTTTAAATATGAATTTATTATATTATTATTTTATTAATATCAATTCAATTACCATCAAATCATTGAATCTTGGATCAATGACCATCAAATCGATTTAAAAAATCTTGGTTTCTTCTAAGATTACTTTTTTTTTTTTTTTGTTTTTCCAATGTCTATATCACGACCCAAGAGTTTGTGGAATTCAAAGCTTGGTTGTTTGAATGATTCTTTTGAGTTTTGTGGGAAAGTGGAAATTCATATTAAAGACTGTGTTTGCATTTCTTTTCTCCTCCTCGCAGCAACCATAAATAGAACATCCACCACGTAAAGCTGGCGGTCAAAGAAAGTAAGCTTCCATGAAACACGAATTGCATTTTATCGTAATATATCTCTACTCTATCTCCTATTCATACACCTAACTTTTACTCGTAATCATTTCAATCAAAATAAAATAAGAGTGTAAAATTATCATTTGTATAACTTTTAACTATTTTTTTTTAAATCAGCAAACTTTAATTAGACATAGTGTAAAATTTCTCTACGTTAAAATAAAATTATCTTTATCTTTTATCCAAAAAATAATAAATATAACAAAGTTTCATAAATTTAAAAACATAATCAATTTAGTTAATTTATAATATAAATTAGGTATATTTTTAGTTTCTATAAATATAAAAAAAAATTATTCTTAATCTCTCAATTTTTATATTTATTTTATAAAATATATTAAAAATAAATTTAATTATAAATTTTATTGATGATTATGTTCACTTGATGTGAATTCTAGTTTTATTAACCTTAATCTTAATCAAATTAACATATTTTATTTTATTTTATTCTCTCAGTTATAGATTAATTTATTATTTATTTATATCAAAATTTATTTTTTACATATATTATAAAATGAGAGATTGAAATTAGATAATTAAAAATAAATAATAATTTTTTTTATATATATTTAGAATAATTAAAAACATATTTAACCTTTTGTAATATTATTTGGGAAATGATCCACATGTGTCCACATTAGTTTTGGTACGACCATATAACAATCACTGAGTATATCGATTGTTACTCTGTAATTGATATCTAGTTCTTGAACATTGGATGTACCTCTACTTATGTGTAAGACACATGACTTCCATCGATTACCTAAATGTCACATTTCATAGATCATTTAAACATTATCTCACATATTTTTCTTACAACAGTTTATGCATCTTCTTCAATTGAATTAGATTCTTGATACGTATTTTTATATATAAAATCAACCCTTTTATACATTTTCTCTATACCATCCATTGTTACTTTGCTGATTTTTTACTTAAATATCAAAGTTTTTATTACGTGAGTATCTATGAGAATGTTCTTAATTTATATTTATACATGTGAGAATTATCACCACAGAACTCCCCCATCGCCCAGCCGTCGATGCGCCTCTGATATTCATTTGCGGATTTCTCCAACCCATATTTTTAGCAAAACAAATATCTTAAAATAAACTAAAAATAATTATTTTAAAATAAATTTATTTATTTAAATATACACTAAATGAATGAATTTTTGTCTCGGAAGCATTCAGCAGTTAATGCACTATTATTCAGTTAAACTACACAAATTTGTATTTTTTTATAATTATACAAATTATAAAAAATTGTTAAAAGTGTGTTTAGTTTGCTAGAAATAGAAGAAGGTAACTATAATCACGCGAGAACGTGTGAGGCTTTCTAATTAGGCCTAATACCACAAAAAGTTAAAGGCAAAATTACACACACACTCTGCCTATGACAAGTTTAATTGAAAAATATCTTAGATCAAAATTTCAGACTCATTTAGAAATTTAAAATTTAAAAATATTATTAAAACTTATTAACTCTTTTATTTGCTACGAAAATTTTCAAAATACATAAGAATATAATTACAAGTTTTCCTTAAAAGTATAATGTATTATATTTCTTAAAAAAGATTATTAAAATATGTTAAGATGTTCAAATAATAATAAAAAATAAGATGTTATTTTCTTGCACAATTATTTATCGACAGGAAGCTCCAGTGAATGTTATGAAAATTGAAAAATCAGTTTAAACTTTCAAAAAGGGATTTAGGTAAATAAAATTGTAGAGTTTAAATTCATACAGTAAAATAAATAATCCACAAAATTTGTAAAAATAAACTAAACTTTGTTCATGAGTTTTTTTTACCAGTGTTATTAAGTTCAATCTGGTTCCCAGCTCAAACAAGATTCAAGATACTGAATCATTAAATTACTGATTCAATCAGTAAATCATATATTGGTTAAATCAGTTTAAATTATCTAATAGAATTCGTTCAAAAGAGGAACTTAACTTACACCAAACTGAATAAAATAAAATGAATGGTTTCGATTAAATTGGGTTATTCTTATTGATGTCAACATCAAGAGAATTAAAATATCATCATTCTCGTTTCCGTGTGGATAACAGCTATGAGAAATATAAAATACCGTCCTACATTTTCGTGTGAATAAAAACAAAGCACCCTTTTATTAAAGTAGAGAGGATGAAAACACATGGCATGGCAAAAATCACCATGTGGGCAAGGTACTGGTACTTATTATTATTATTATCGTTATTATTATATAAAAATTTATAACCCTTCACACGGATACATAACACGTGGGTTAGGTCAAGATGGTAAAAAATCAAGACCATTCAATAGTGTCTGTTCTATCTTAGAACTTTGGCACCTATTTTTCAAAACACGGTTTGGACGGTTTATTGTTCTATTCTCGTGTAATATGTAAATACTAGTATTGGTTATCGCATCATTGTATTTTTTAACATAAAATTTGAAATCAATAAATACATATATATCAAAACTAATAAATGCAATGCAAACAAAATTTTCATAAGCTAATCACGTTTAGAGAGTTAAAATGGAAATAATAATATACGAATACTACCATTCAATATTATTCTAATAAATAGTATTATAAAAACTGTCCAATTATTGTTGGACAATGTTATATAATCATTTTTCTTTCTCTTTATACCTTCTCTCTTTTATTTCTTTGTTTCTCCTTTTTCTCTTTCTATCCTTGCAGAGCACGAGACACTCTCTAATTTAATTAAGTAACATGGATTTTATAGTATTATCCTTTAATCAGGTTATATGACGTTATAACATGTTTTTAAAGTAGAGTCTCCTTTAATAAGGTTAGTTGGATCCATGCTTTGGACAAAAGGAAACAAGTTGTAGGTGCTTTAGTTAAATATGGGTTCAATTCCAAGTTTCTATTTGTTGTTTTTTATGTATCTCCTGGTTTTTATATATATATATATATATATTTCTAATGCTTTGATGGCTGATAGTTCTTGCATTAGCTTTCCTAGAGATTTTTAAGTTTTAATAAAGTTTTTATTCACCAAAAAAAAATATCCCGAACTCATCGAAAATTAACCTAGTATCAGTATTCAAATATTATAATATAGGTAGCTTTGTGTTATTAATGTTAAACCAAAAATAACGAAAGTTGAGAATTTAGACTACGTTTAAATTAAAGTTAAAATTTATTTTTTTGAATTTTAATATATATTTACAAATTTCAATGTATAAAATGAATAAAGAAAAAAATATAATTTTAAAAATGAATAAAGAAAAACATATAATTTTAAGATTAAAAGTATTTTTAAACTATCCTAACTTAAATCTAAACTTATACTTTGAGAAACTAAATTGACAAAATTAATTATGCGTGAAAACTTTCTCAATAAAAAACGTGGGATTGCAAATTGAAATGCATACAACCTTTAGAGTGACAATTAAAAAGCTACCAAGATTTTCACTTTATAGAAAGAAAAAAAATCTTACCCGGATGAATGACTAATTAGTTATTACGATTCAATAACATATCAAAAGCTACTTACACTTTCACTTTATAAAAATAAAATAAAATAATATTATCTTGTAGGATGAAAGTTCCATTATAATACACTATTATATCAAAATCAAATCAATTGAAATTCAAAATACACAATTTGAACCCTTCGATTGATCTATGAAAATCTTGTTTAATTTGAAGGCTTGAATCTCATCCCAGCAAAACATGTTGAAAAAAAAAGAAAGGCAACAATTTTCAAGGTGCTGGAGTGAGGTAATTCTATGAAAAAACAGACTAAGCAATTATATATTCACTGAACAACATCCATCAACTTGTGTTCCAACCTAAGCATCAGTACAAACAAATCATAAACACAAACTTTAATGCATCAAAATTGCAAATATTACACACATTTTGAAAAGGTGCAATTAATTATTTGAGGTGATTAGAGATGAAGAAAGTGACAAATAGAAACAAGAACATGCTTTATAAAGTGACACAGATCAGAGCGGAAGTGGGCTTTGCTCTTTGCGTTTTATTGATCTTTGACGTATTATATGAAAAAGCTGATAAAAATGAAAGTATGTGTTCTAACTCAAGGTCAAGCTCCAAATTATTGAGCATGGATTTAAAACTAAATCTTGTCGATCTATCACTTATGTTTTGTCTTTTTTATAGGAAGAATGTTTGTTTTATATGGGCAGTCCCATGAACATGGAGGAGACAGGTTAAAAACAAAATAGGATAATACTGTTATTTTTGGATCCGAATTCCATGCCTAATCATCATTGGTCACTGTAATAGTTATTAATCTTGGTTGAGGAAGAATACGTTGACATATTTATATGATGATATAAAATAATGATATATAAATACTTATATATAATAAATATTTTTTTGATATTTTTTTATTAAATTATATTATTTATTATATTTTTATATATTTTTTAAGATTGAAGGTGTCAAATAATATAAAAGTGTTTATGAATCTTTATCCGTATAGATAGGAGTTCAGTTTAAATGATAAGTACTTGGTCCAAATAGTAATTTAAGTATTTTTAAGAAATAATTACTTATAAAGTAAAAATTTGTAATTTATTTAAGATTGTGTTTGGATAATTAATTTTAAAATTTTAAGAAATTTGAAATATTTAAAATTTAATTTGTTTAATTTAATATTTTTTATTTTAAATATTTTATTTGGAAAGATCAATTCAAATTCTTAAATTTTTTAAGATAAGATAATTTAATTTTTATTATATAAAAAAATTATTTAAATATGTATTTAAAAATTGAAAGTTTAATATTATTTTTTATTGAAATAATTATTAACTAATTTTAAATATTTAATAGTTTAAAAATAATTTTAATATTAGATAATATTTGATTAAAAATATAAATATTAAAAATATATCAATATTGATAAAAAAAACAAAAAAGAAAAGAGAAAAGAGAAAGAGAGAAAGAAGAGGGATGAGAAAGAGAGGCAGAAAGAAAAAGATGATAGCGAGAGGAAAAAGAAGAAAAAAAAGGATAAAGAAGAGAGAAGAAAGAATAAAATTACAAAAAAAAAAGAGAGGAAAAAACATGAATTAGAAAAATTTTAAATTTTATAATTTTAAATAATTAATATACTTTTACAAATAATTAATTTTTTTTTTTTACTTTTCATTCAAAAAATATATTTTATTATAAAATATTTAAAATTTTATAAAAAAAATAAATTATTCTGATAAAATTTCTTATCCAAACCCAATATATAAATAATTAGATAAAACAAATAAGAAAGTAAGAATTTGTTTAACGTCACTAAGTATTTTAGCTTAAAAAAAATAATATAATAAAAAGGTGGCAGTCCACGGTCATATGTTGATAATCTTTTAAGTTTGGAGATATATTAATTAATGAAGTCAATACCTCAAATTTTGAAAGAAAAATTAGATGAAGAATATAGTCAAACTTGCAGACCTTGCACCTTGAATATGAAAATGATCATATACATGTATTTGGCTATTATTAGGCTATAACATGTCTTCAGATTAAAATCATATGCTTAATACAGCCATGACGACTGTTTTATTTATTTATTTTCACTTCCAAGACATTTACAATTTGACCCTTTCACATTTTTTTATTGAATTTATCAACAAAAGAATGTTACATTAGCGTCATTTAGACGCCGATTTTTTTTTTTTTTTTACACTATCACAAATGTATTTTTATCTTTATTTTTAATAAAAGGTATTTACTATTTTTAATTAATACATTTAAGCCATTAATTATCATTAGATGTATATTATTATTTTTTAAATTTTATTTTAAAAAGTAAATACGAAATATTTTTATATCTTCATTAAAGTTAAACATTTTCTTCATCCTATTATAATTATTGTATAAAAAATTATTTAAAATGATTGTCAATTTAATATTTCAATGAAATATTAATTTTTTATTTATATTTTTAATGTATTTTTATCTTAAAATATTTTATGAAATCAATTAAGATTAAGATTGATTTAATTAAATTATTATTCTTTTTTATTTATTAAATGAAATTTGTTTGTCCGTGTAAAAAAACCAACTACAACAATTATAATAGTATGAAGGTACTATATTTTGTGTTTTTTGAATTTGAAAATGATTTGCTTTTAGTTTTTCAAATTTTTAAAAATAAACTTATTTTTATCACACATGTTAACGGTGTCACATAACTGCTAATATGGTTAACAAATTCTCACGTTTTTGTTCCACGTGACAATAAAGTAACGTGAGATTAAGAAAATCAAATTAGTTTAAATATTTTTTTTATTTTTATAAAATAAAATATTTTTATTTTAGTTTTTAATTTTTTTTAATTTTAGGTTATATTTCACAAAACTAACTTTAAAGTTAATTAGAAATTGAAAACTAGTTGATAATTAAAAATTAACTGAAAGGTGAAAAATTTATTTATTGGATCATTTGTGTTGGGTAAAATTATTGTTAAAGTATCTAAAAATATAAAATGATAAAATAGACATATTTATATGATGTATTTTTTATGATTTTTAATTTGATTTAATTTATTAAAATGTATTCTAAGACATTTATGATTTTAGTTTTTATTATTTTTAAAGAATTGTAATTTTTATGTTATAAAAAAATACTGGTAATTTTATGTAAAAAAAAATAAGTATAATTTTTATTTATACATCAATTTTTAATTATATTTTTTACTTTTAATTATTATATTTTTACATATTATATCTTTATTATTTATCTTATATTATATTTTAAAATATTATTATCAAATTTAAAATAAATTAAAAATAACATAATTTTAAGTAGATATCAAATTTTTATTAAATTAATTAGTGTAATGGTTAATATATATTAAAATATAATATTAAAAATAATAGAAAAATAATGTAAATATAATAATAGTTAAAATAAATATTATAAATAGTGCAATAAATAAAATAAATATCATAATATAAAATATATAAATAAAAAAAAATTATTATCTATCATAGTCA
>JAMLFT010000676.1:0-38021 GCA_026544285.1 Pachyrhizus erosus | reverse complement strand
AAGCAAAAAAATTAAGTCTTATATTAAATAGGTTTAATTAAAAATTAAAAATTATATATTTTTTAACATTTTTTTCAATACTATAAGATTATTTAAATATTACATAAACATTATTGACTCTCTCACTTATTATAAACATTATTCATTATCTTTTAAACACATACAAATCTCATAAAATAAAAATATATATTTTATATACTATTAACATGAACATGCACGTACGAATAATCAATTCGTTATTTATTTATCATGAAACGTGTTTATGTTAGTTGTGCTTAGAATATATTTTTATTTTCTAAGATATATGTGTTCAAAAAGAAATGAATAATATACATGGTGAGTGAGAAATTTTAGAGTGTTTATGCAATACGTGAGTATTTTTATAAAGTTGAACAAAAAAAAAATTATAATTTAAAAATTGTGTGATTATTAGTTTCATATTAATTTTCAATACAACTTATATATTATATTTTAAAACTTAATTTTTCTATAGTTGTAAATATATTACTTTATTTTAGTCTATTTAATTTTTCACACTTGTTTAATTTTTTTTTTCTTGTAATATTTTTTTATTTGTTGTTCTTGTAATTTTTTTTTTCATTTTGTTCTTATAATTTTTTTATTTTTAATTCCTTTGATAAATTAATAATATGTCAATATGTTGATATTAATATTTTTAATATTTTTTAATGGAGTTTGACGATAAAGATTAAAAATAAAAATCTTAAAATTTATAATGACAATTTTTAATTTTTTTATAAGGATTATTTTCAACATGATGTCAAAATAAAAAATAATATTTATTTTAGGTATCAAAATAAAGTTAGATATCAAAATTAAAATATTTTTATTTTATAGATATTAAAAAGTTATTTAATTCTTTTTTATAATTTTAATATTTTACTCAAAAAAATCACATATAATTATTTATTCCACTTTAATTATAATTTATTAAAATAATTCTTATGACATATATTATTAGAAAAAATACTATGAAAAATTAAAAATAATTATTTGATTTTTCTTTTTGTACATTCACATATGTCCTTATCAAAATAATCTTTTGATTATTTTATTACTTTTAAGATAAGATCAATTTTTCATGAAAAGTTTAAATAAATAATAAAAAGACAAAAAAATGTCTTTAAAGATAATACTACATAATAATAATAATTTGATTAAATTTTAAAAAAAATATTATTTTAAATATATTTTTGATTCAATGTTAAATAAATTTAATACTTTAATTAAATGTTTTTGTTTATAATATGGTCAATGTTCTTTATTTTATTTAATATCTTTACTTTTATTTTATTGTTTTTTAATATTATCTAATAAAAGATAAATTCTTATGCATTTATTTATTTTCATATAACCTATATCTAAAAGTTGATGATGAATAAAAATTGATTGAAATGTTAAAATATCTTTATATATTTATATTTTAAAAATAATTATTTAATTTTTTTTGTGTAAATTATAATTTTATTATCTATGTGTATATTTAATGATTATTTTTGTGTGATATATTTAAAAAAAATATTTAAACATCAAACTAAATTTGATTGATAAATAAAAATAAAAAACTTAACAAATGATAAATAACTTTTTAGTATTTATAAAATAAGAATATTTTAGTTTTGGTATTTAATTTTTTTCTTAGTTCCTAAAATATGTTAATTATTATTTTTAGTCTTTACAAATATGTTACTTTTTATTTTAATCTATATAATTTTTATTTTATTTTTGTATATACAAATACGTCATATTTTAATTTTAATCGCGATAAATATGTTACTTATTAATTTTATTTTGTTTAAATTTATTATTTTTTACTTTGTTATTTATGATATCATCATTTATTAATTAGACAACATTGATAATATGATATGTGATGATGTCATCGTCGAAACTAATTAATAATAAAAATTAAAATAAGAAATAAAAATTTGTTAAATATTAAAATAAAAATAATAGATATTAAAATTAAAACATCTCCATTTAATAAATATTAAAATTTATTTAAGTCTAAATAATATAACGTGATAAAATAAGAAAAATAAAGAATATTTAGGGTAGATAGATGTACATATGTATGATATTGATGGCCGTTCTATTGGGATAAATTCCATGGATATTAAAGATGACACAATGTTGTTTAGGTTATTCAATTATGGCATTGGCATTCACCTGCTAGAGTCAGATAAGGTTCCGGTGAAAAAGAGAGAGATCAACCCAAAAGAAAATCATATATCGTTTCAATGCTCAGACATGAAAGTTATAATGCAGAAACTTAATGCAATGAAGATTGAGTATGTGACAGCAGTGGTGGAAGAAGGAGGAATTAAAGTTGATCAGCTCTTCTTCCATGACCCAGATGGATATATGATAGAAATATGCAACTGCCAAAATCTCCCTGTGCTTCCAATTTCCTCCTGCCCTCTAAAGTTGCAGCAGCCTAGTACCAATACCAATTATACAAAAGATCCACCACCATTTTTCTATGGTAAGCTTTCTTTTCCTCTCCCCTAAAAACTAGAGAGTTTGACAACTAATGGATGACATTCTTCTCTATTTGATTTCGCAGGAGAAGGTCCATTGAAGATTAACTGCTTTGCAGAAGAATCTATGCTGATGATGGAAAATTTGGTGATGGATATGTTGAAGATTTCAATATGAGAATTCACAATGGGATTGCAGTAGTTTCCCTAATCACTTAGTAAATATTTTTGTAAAAGCCTTATTATCCGACTAGAGAAAAGGGCAAAATAAAATGTAGGAGTAAATCACTTCACTATATAAAAAAAGGTGTAAGAGTAAATCATTTGAAAATGAAAATCCAATTTTTAGCAGTGAAAGTGCGAACCGCATACCATTTCTTTTATTTCCTTCTTTTGTCGAATTCCCATTTCTGTATAAGGGACGTAATTCTCTCCCCTCTTTAAAATCCTCCTGTCATCTGAACATTGAATTTCATCTTGTTTGTTTGATTATAAAGAGAGCCATAGACTCAAAGATAAGAATCTTTTAAGTATATAATTTTTTAATGAGTTACTGCAACTATCGGATTTTACTGATAATCCAGCAAACGGATGTGATTGAATATTGGCAAAGCGAGGGTCAGTCACAATATGGAGTCATTTAAATGAAATACATTTCCATGTGGCATTTTGAAGATTTCAATTTCCATGTGTAAACTGGAATGACTTTTACTTTCTGATCCTTTTGATATGACACTTCAATATACTTTTGAATTCTGATGCTACCAACCCTTCCTACTCGTCGTCGAGGTGGAGGAAGATTTGATTAAGTAGATTTTATGTCTATGGACTGAAATATCAGAGTGCAACATACTCTTGGGGAAGAGAATTTTAGCGTTGATGCCTTGGCCAAGTTAGGTGTTCAAACTGATTATATGTTGCCTTTGTCTCTTATCCTTCCTTGGTTGGGACAATGCATGTGCTAAAATACTAGTTTTCCAGTTACTTCAAAATCTTTCTTTATCGTTGGTCAAGGAGTTCATAATTTCTACATACATGTTAAAGAGTTGAACTCCTTCCAAGTTAGCTACGGTCTACATATATGAAAGATTATTTTACAAGTTGCAGTAAGGTTATAAATACAAGATTCGACATTAAATAAAGAGATTAACCAATATCTCCAAGAATCGGGCAAAATCTGAGCTCCTTCTTCAGTTATAAGGAGGCTCCAAAATCCCATGACAACGACATCTAGTAGCTTGGGCAAGTTTGAGACGGGGAAGAGAAACGGAGAAAGGAACATCAATCTCAATCTCCTTTGGCAATAACAACAAAAACATCACCAAGGGACCATTTTCTTGGCACTGACTTTTCTGAAGGGTTGATAATAGCTCGATCTTGGTTAGCCAAGCGATAGCCGATAACAATCTCCTTTCTTGCACGACCCCTAATCATTATATCGTAAAAACACAGTTCTTCCTGGTCAAATAAATAGAACTCTGCTGGTTTAATACACATCTCGTTCCCCTGCATATAAGTAAACAAAATGTCCAACATACATGTAATTTTATCTTGTAATCCAAAACCATAAAATAAACCAAGTTTTAGAATTTAGAGAATTAAATGATCACCAAATGGGATATATATTACCCAAGACATTGAAATCTATCAAATATCATGAGACAGCTGGAATAAGTTCAAAAGAGGAATACCTCCTCTGCAAATAATTCCTCAAGAACTCGGTTGATTTGCTTGTCTTCAGCCACCATAGCTAGTGCCATACTAACCAGCTCATTAGATAACACATAATCACTGATTCTGGACACAGACACTAGATTTCTAGTCCTAGAATCCAAAATTTCACTAATTATAATTGATTTATCTGAAGCTTGCTGCATTTCACGGATCCAAGAGTTGTGAGAGAACCCAGATAACCTCAGAGAAGTTGACTTTGTGTCTTTGTATGGTAGACGTCTTGACTACAAGAAATGAGATAATAGTCATTCACGTGAACATAATAACCTTAATTTGAAATGCAACAATAGTGGATACCTGTATATCACGAATGAGCAGAAGGGTAGCTAGAGACCTTGAATCAGAGTGAGCAACAGAATCCTCCACTGACTCATCTGCAAGAATAAGGATCTGTCCTCTTAGAGTTAGTATACATACAGTTGAAGAAAAATTTAATTTACTTTGCTTGACTGCCTTTAATCTAGAGATATTTTATTACACTTAATCCTATATCGACACTTTGCTCATAATTTTTCTTGGGTACAATAATGTTGGAAATTGAGCAACGGATAAGAATGCTAGAAACAGGACAAGGAAAAATGTGAGTAAAACATGATCTATGTAGAGTTTTAGAAAGATCTCAGGACAAAAAATGGAGAATGTAAGATATATAAACCTGACATATTTGGCAATTTGATCTTTAACAGAGTGAGATAAGGCTTTTGTTGTTGCTCATAATTATATTTTGACAGCATGGATATTTTATACCATCCAAATGGTGGAAATCATTTTAATTGAATCCCTTTTTCTATTTGTGAAAGGAGGCAGGATATTGCTTACATTCCAAATGAGGTAGAAGCAGACTCAATCAGTTATCCAAAATTCTTTTTAAATCAATTTGCATAAATCTGATGATCTATTAATGTCCACCTTTACCTTTTGGTTATTTATGAAATCAGCCTCTTAATATTCACATGGTGCATAAGTGCTAGAGGATTCCTTCCTCAAGATACAGATTCATTTCAAACCTAAATGCTATAAATATAAAGAGAAAAAGATTCAAAACTTACAGAATCAAAAGTCTCCAATGGAAGACCCTCTAGGTGCCGCCTAATTACAGCATTGCCCTCCCTGTGGACAAGTTTTATGTTCTCTAGCTCAGAAACATCAAGTCCACCATCAACAAGCTTCTTCTCTCTTTCCTTTTCAGGAACCTCATTGAACATCCAAAGTTCTGACCCAGGAGCCAAAAGTGCCTCTAAAACCTATGAAACAAAAATGATTAAGGAAATCTCAGAGGATTATGAAGCTAGAGTAAAGTTGCATATTTGTAGGAGATGGATTTGTTAGATTAAAGCTCTGTGACTTTTTACCATTACCACAGAATCCCATCCAGAGGACTGAAGAGCATAATTCAAGGCATCGGTCAAGTCTATGCAAATAATACAAAATGTAGTTTATGCATAGATCTTCATTGTTATTGTCATAAAAGTGTTGTTCTGACATTTCCATAAACAATTGTAATTCAATACAACAAAACTCAAATGATTAGAACAATATAGATTATTAGATGCAGTTTCTGACTATATATCTTCACTGTTATTGTCATTCAGATGTTTCCATAAACAATTGTAAATCAATACAATAAACCTAATTAATTAGACCAGAAGACATTATTAGATGTTGTTTCTTAGACAATTCAATGGATTAAACCTCAATTAACTAGAACAGTAGAGATTATTGGATGTAGTTTCTGCGCTTATCTTCATTGTTATTGTAATAAAAGTGTCGTACTGATGTTTCCATAAACAACACATTAACCCTAACTAGCATTTTAGCTAAATATTTTATATAATTAAATTTATAATATATAAATTATTTTATAATTAAATTCGTAATAAATATTTTTTAACATATAAATTATGTTTTTTTAATATTCATGTTAGCTACTCTCTTTTTTCTTTTGTTGTCCCCTAAAAGTCTAGCATTCACTACCATAGAGTTTTTTTTTTATCTGTAAAAAATTGAAGACAAGTATCACGGAATTTAAAACAACTCATGCACCTTGTTCAACCAATTGATCTATACCCTTATGGTCATTACCATAGAGTATGACAGGTAGTACAATAATATGATAAAACTTCCCTTTTACGTTTGGTAAGTACTTTGTGGTCATAAATGAAATAACCCTTGATGCATTTTTGTATCCATATTTAGTTTACACTAAAATATCAGTCTGTCTATTTTTTAACTGTGTTTTGAAAACTTTGTTCTCCACAACCTGTTTTTAGAGTAGAAAATTAAGAACACATTTTATCTGTTTTTGTTTCCTTTAACTTAGATTTGTGGATTCCCTATTCTCACTTCAAACCACCATCACCACCTTGACCTCCACTGCAGTTGGAGCATCCTTCAGCTTTCAGAATTTAATTTTCAAAACAATATTCATAAAACAGGTTTTTGGATATTTTTAGTCTGTGAAATAGTTCTGTGAAACAATTTTTTTAAAAAAAAAGAATCAAACAGGCCCCTAGATTCTGGAAATTGACTCCATAAACCTGTTAACACAGTTTAGACAAAAATTTAGTTGGTAAAGACGGCTAAGGATTAAATCACCAGCTTACAGGGGTTTGAAACCCACTGCGGGGCCCTTGTGGCCAAGGCATAGCCACCAGAGCTGAGAATAGTACCACAACCAAAGGGTGTGGCCGTGTGGGGACTTATGATGATCTTAGCAAAAAGAATACCAGCTCCTGTTGCTCTTGTTAAGAGTATAGAGAGCTATTAAAAAAGAAAATTGGTTCTTTCTATACATCAGTAGGGCAGCACATACTACCAGTGTCACTTGTCAAAAAAGTAAGGATATACAAGACCATAATATAGTGTACACAATTTAGAGAATTACCATGATCATATCATCAATATCACGGCGCCAACCACAAAATAATATCTTCTCAGGGTATTTAGGTGGATCACGTATCCTTGGGCAAAGTCCCTTATGTACCTGTATAAAGCATTTAACATTAAAAACATGTAATACATACACAACACATATGTAAATATATAGAGACATGTGTGTGCGTGCATGTCTAACTGCAGAAATTTATCACAAGTCACCTACTATCATTAATTTAATAAATCCAAGATAATGTGCAACGTATATATGCACTAAATCTGCATATTTTCCAATAAGGCAATCATAAATGGACCCAGTTCAGTAAGAGAAGTTAGAACAGAAGATAACCTCTGGAAGACGACCTGGAGCGTAAGTGTCATCATCCTCAGCTATGACAAGAACTTCATCCCCGTCTCTCAGAACATAACTATCATCTGGATTGATGATAATCTTGCCCCCATCTGCAGCAACCTTAACTCCACAAGGTATTGCATCAGGAAATGAAATTAGTACGTCTTTGAAAAAGAGACCATCCAGTTCAGGCCACCTCTTGATGTAAAACTCAGCATTTTCAAATCCCAAAATATCCTCCCATATCTGGCCAATAGAAAGAAGCAAATGAACAAACACTGAGTCACACCATGGTCCGGTACATGGAAACCAAATGCGACAGAGAAGTGATAAAGTCCATAAAGTTTGACACACTATTAAGGATAGAAATAATAGTAGTCAGTTTCTGTATCTAGGTAACAGACTATATTACGTGTGAAAATAGTTCATGCAGAAATACATCTAGTAAGAGTTGGGATTAAATAGGCATTCTGTATTAGTAAGCACACACTAGCTATTGTAAACATTAAATACACGAACGAAAGAGGAGCAACACCTCATGAGGGTGGGTGAAAGATATCACCTCAAGGGCTGGGGCCTATCAATTTCAGTAATGCTTCCTATAAGTACTGACTTCTTTTACTAACCTGTGCAAGGCCAGGTTGTAGAGCACACTGAATCATCAAGCGTCCAATTACATCATGTGCAACAACTGTTTCAATGAGTTCTCCTCCAACAAGTTTCACTAGAGGTTCGTTGTCAAGGTCACTCATCTCCACAACAACATGACCCCCTAAGCCCTCCCTTACACCTGTTAGGCTAAGAACAACTCTCAAAGCACGTGCATCACTCTGGAGATAGAGATTTGACTATGAAGAAGTTTCTCTGGAAGAGTTAGACAATAATAACAAAGGAATAATGAGTTAGGTAAATGACCTGATCTGCATTTTCATCTGAAGCTAATACAATGATTGCACGTGCCTTAGAAACTGAAACCTGTAAGTAATAAATAATAATTAAATGAGAACATAGAAAATAGGATAACAACTCAAAACCTCTTCCCCACATTATATGATTCACAGAAATTATATAAAAAGTATCCTTTCCCCTGAAAGTAGAACAAAGAGTCAAAGATACCCCATCAATACCTTCTTTAGGTCAGCCAGTATAAGAGGACTGCCACTTCTACAAATTACGGACGTCCCCATGAAATCAAATTCCAGCTTTGCTATATCCATTTCCATCTCCTCCTTTTCTTTTTCTGCAAGCACCACAATAACACCACCACCAACACTCTTATTTGCTATGGCTAGCTGCTTCAAAAGTGAACCCTGCGATCACACATCACTTATCAGATTCTTTTCTTCTTATAAAGAAAACTAATTGATGCAATCAGATGCACAGAACCCATACAGATGAGCTATCAGATAAAACAAATTCTCCAACATGACAGTCAGCATCAGACTCCATGTCAAATAACAAACACTCAAAACAGTTCGTGGGGAACTGACGAGGAGATTACCAATTTGTCACTCCACCCAAGAATGAGTATATGGTTTTTTTCAATCACTTCACTCTTTCCTTTTCTGAGAGAATCCACCTTCTCTGATATAGCATCTGAAACAAGCCCAAGCATCATAGCAAATATCAGCATACCACCTGAACTAATTGAGACGGAGACAATCCTCTGCCCAGTTCCTTCAGTTTCGGCATGATTTCCTGAATCAGCTACATAAGTCCAAGAATGCCAAAGTGCTTCAGCAAAGCTACCACCAGTCACCGCGTACAATGCTAAACCACCAAAGCCAATAAGAAATAGAGTTGCAAAGAGAAGGGCAAGCAGCTTTGCATAAGGATATATGGAGAAAAATACATCTACCATATAAGCAACTCTCTTCTTCAATGGCACATCCTCCTTGTTATTGTTTGTTCTCCTCAAGAAATTTATTATTTGAGGAAGGTAATCAAGATATTTGTACAACATAAAAGGTAAAATGAGGGAGACCACCACAATATGCAAAGCAACTGTTCTACTGTCAGCATTCAGGATATAAGAAAATAAACCATTGTCTTTTCCTATATATGTCCTTTCATTGACAGGACAAAAGTCAATTTCACAGCACAGGTGAAGTTTCTCATCCTGCAACCAAAGAAAATTAATAAAGAATCTGTACAACATAAACAAGAAGTTAATTGCCATATTAATTTCTTGAATTGGAAGCTTACCTCCAGTTTTACGAGCCTATATTGTAGATAAGCGGAATGAGGTACAAAAACAATAGAAGTAATAATGAACTGCAACAAAAAAGGAAAGGTTCAAATGAATCAGAATGAAGTAATCACAGAAATTATCTCCTAAAAGAGCAAACAACAAAGCAGTTAAAAATCTTAAAGTTTCTGCCATGCAAGCTTAATACAATACAAGGGAGAAACATAATAATTTGTCCAAAACGGCTATGTGGGAAATGTATACTATACTTGTTGTTATCACCCAATGTGGAGAGTCTGTAGAAGTATCGAGAGTTCACATCGAAGAAAACCTAGGGTTATAGAAAGGGATCTTACTTAACTAAGATAATGGGAAAGCAGTAAGTAATGATAGCTGATTATTTTAGACACAAAACCCCAATAGGAACTATGTCCCACACAATTGTTGCTGCCCTTTGGTAGAACATAGCATAACTAGTTTTACTGAGAGAATCCAATAACAAAAGTAAGAAAGGAAAGAATATACACATATATAGCAAACTAAATAACTAACCAGATAGAAGATCGGAGAGCGCTTATGGTGTTGAAGTCTGGTGACTTGGGAAGGGGATGGCGAAGAGGAAGTGGAAGGAGGAGGAGGAGGAGGAGGAGGTGGTGGTGGTGGTGGAACAAGTGAGGGTTTGGAAAGGTTGAGGTTGTGAGTGTTGGAAGATGGTTTTTTTTTCTTGGTGGTGGTGCGAAGAAAAGAAGGGTAGTTCCATTGCTCTTCAGAGTCAGAGAAATGGGGGGCAGAGGCATTAGTAGTTGCAGAGGCAGAGACTGTGGGTTTTGGATTAGGAATTGTCTTACTCCTCTTCAGGGGTGGCTTCCTCAGACTCAGATTCGAACATTCCTCATTGCTCTTTCGCATTCTTAGTTAGCCACTGAACTGAGCTTTGTGTGTTTGTGGGATCGGATCTACAAAGAAAGAATGAAAGAGAATTTCTTTTGTTGGAAAGTTGAAACAGATAGTCTTTTTCTCATGTTGACGTGGATCCCATCCTCGCCCATTCTAATTCTTTCCAATCAACCTTTCTTCAAATTTCAGTTTTTTTCTGTTTGTACTTTTTCTCATACTTCATTCTCAATTATTTCAAGAGGAAAAAGTGTTGAAAATTGTAGGGTTAGAAAAGAGAACAAATAATTAAAATAGATTAAGCAAACACAATCTTTAATATTGATTTTAAAGGTACTATTTGTATTATTGAATTGCTCAATAGATCGTTACTCCTTAGAAATAGATAATTATAGTTAATTTCAAATTAATAGAATTCAATTATTCAATTAGTAGTTAAGTAGCGAATTATGTTAGAATTATTTAATAATTGTCATGGGCTGGGCTGATTTGTTTAGTTAAAAATAGGTCGTTTAAATAAATTTTTAGTTTTTGTAATATTTATTCATTTATATATGGTTTTAATATTTTTATTTTCAACTATTATGATTTTTATTCATTTTTAAAATATATCCATAATATTATTATAATAAGTTAAATGAGTTGTGTAGATTGTTATAAATTTTGTGTGCATATTTTTTTATTTTTGTGAATAAAAAAAAGTAAATTCAACTCAACTCATTTTCAATTTGTCAAAAAAGAGTTAGGTTGAGTTAAACTCATTAAAAATGGTTCAAAAACTCAACATAATCTAATATATAATGAGTTGCATGTTAAGTTAGATTGAACCACCAAAATTAAAAAAAAAAAAGTTAAAAAATAAATGACTCATAAGTTAATTTATTATATAAGTAAAATACATAAATCAATAAAAAAATAATTTAAAGATAATGTCTAAATCATAATAATATTATTTTACTATATCATTTTAGCATAAATTAAATGTAAAATAAAGTAAAAAATAATATAAAATTCAAAATATTTTATAAAACTCAATCAACTATTTAACTTGTTGGTTTGACAAATTATACAAGTTGGATTATGAGTTGAAGGGTTAAATCACTTAATCCAACCCAATTCATTTTGATGGATTACATGGATTGTCCATCAAATTCAAGTCATTTGACATTCCTATTTATAATATACAATATTTATGATACATTAAATTTGTCAATAAAAATGTATCTAAAAAATTACTATACAATATTACAAACAATGAAAAAAACCTCACTCTATTGCATTTCTTTTTCCTTTATGGATGGTGGTAGGGATACTTGTAAAGACACTTTGATACTTAAATCAATTGTGCAAAGGTCGTCCCCTTCATAAGCTCTACATTCTTATGCAAATATTTTTTTTTCATTAAACTCGAGCCATTTTGACACAATTTCATTATTTGAGTTATCACTTCCATTTAGACTTGTGAACTCATCACTATTTTCACAATAAGAGACATGTTTAACATTCTCTAAATTTTATATTGTCCAACATGTCTTGTAGAAGACTCACCAATTGTAGGTTTTTTATACATTCAATTATTCTCTTATTTTAGCGACATTAGATCCTTTACGGTGTCATAGATGTCCATTCCTTCATCCTCTAAGGTATCCACAAAATCCTCTAACTCTTCATTATCATTTTCATAATCTGCCACATAGTCTAATTCATCTAACTCATTGTCACCCAAGTGCATGTACTTCAATCGATACCTCAATCAAATTAACATTCCTCACTTTCTTAAAAATAAAATTAGGCATATCTTTAGGATTAGGATCAATCACTTGACTTTTACACACTTCTTGTTCAATATGTGAAGCTTCCTTAATAACTCCAATTGAATCCACCTTGTGATAAACATAAAGCTTCAACATTTTTTTGTCCTTGGTCTTAATTGTCTCAATAATGTAGTAAAATACTATAAATAAATTAATAATCATACATTACATTTATTGTAAATGGTTAAACCTAATTCTCAAATTAATTTACTAATTTAAAAAATAAAACATTAATTCTCAAAACCTAAATAACAACTTAACCACTTTACTAATATGAACAATTAATAAAGAATAATATAATTTAAAATTTAATAATCTAATCAAATAGTTTACTTGATTTACTATAACCACACTTAAAACCCAACAAAGAGGGCCTACTACATGTTTTTGTCATAACCTCAATCCAATGGTGTGATTTTTGAAAAAATAAATGAGGGATGACTATAAATCAAACAAATTCGAATATAGTTCAAGACTCGATTCAGGACATTTTGTTCGTTGAACTTTGTTTATGAACCAAATAAGTTGAACTTAAGTTAAAAGTTTAATTTAATAGATAAACGAGTTGAACTTGAACTATATGCAACTTGAACTTGAACTTGAACTAATTCAATTTATATTTATCTATCTATCTATCTATCTATCTATCTATCTATGTATATCAATTTATTTATTAAATATTTTATATTGTAAAATTTATATAATTATTGTTAATTGGTTTAATGTTGATTTGTTTGTATGAAATAAATAAACAAAAACATGTAAACTAATTATAAATTTAACACACAAATATATATTCATATAAGTAACATATTTTATGTTACTTAATTGATATAATTAATTTTATTCATGCTTAAAATAAATAAAAATACATAAAATAATTATAATTTAAAAATAAATCAAATTAACGAACTAAATCAAATTGATTTTAAACTCAAATCAAGTGAGTTCTAACTAAAAAAAAAAATTTATATTGAACTTAAGTCAAACTTTAAATTAAACAAAATTCAACTCATTTCGAGTCATAAACTACAATACATTAGTATAAGAAAATGCCATAGTGTTTAAAATGTTACAAAGTCTTTATTTAATTGAAAAAAATATTTAATTTAAGAATTTTTCTATTTTTTGTTTGTTAAGATGAAAATAACTATATACATATGGATACAGTTTTAAGGTTTTTTCTATTTATTTCTCATATTTGAAGTTTTATTTTGTATGGTTATAATATTTTAAACATAAATAGCGAAGATTTAAGATTAAATTTAATCAATAATATAAATTTATTTTATTAATTATTTAACAATAAATTAACAAAAATACTTATTGAAATAATAATAAAAGTTAAGTATTAATTGTGATTAAATGAGAGTTAAGAGTATTTATTTACAAAAGATAAAAGTGCAAGATATTTAATTGTATATCAACCTTGGTTTAGTTTTATTAAAATAAAGTAGCTGAAATAATAGCACATCACCGATATCTATCTTATTATAATGATGTTTGATTGTTGTTTGTTATTATTTTTAAAATATATAATATAAAATGAAATTAAAGTTTCACATATTCTTATTTAGTAATAAGTTTTAAGTATTAAAGTTTGAAATATTTTTATTTAATAATAGATTTTTTATATATATAATTTAAATGAAACGGTCATATGTTTAAAAAATTTATATTTAGTTTAATAAATTTAGAAAATCTTAAGAATTCATTCGGTATATTTAATCAAATATAAAATTAAAATTAATTTTTTAATAATAGTTATGATAAATATTATAAAAGATAAATGAACTGCTATTAAATATAATGATGTAAAATATATTATTTATCCTTATTTTATCTAAATTCACTAGCAACTTTATTTGATTAAATAATTGATTAATTAAATTTAAAAATATTTTTATTTTTGGAGGATTGTTTAGGAGGAACAAATATTTAATTTAATTAGTTAATTAACATTTAAAAATATTTATATTTTGAATTTAATTAGTTAATTAATGTCCAATATTTTTTTTATTACAGTGAGAGTTAAATATTATTTTGGTATTTTAAATATTGACATATATTGATTTTAGTTTTTTAACAATAATTTTATTATATTTGATTTTTAAAATTTTCCTTTTAATCCAATATAAATAATATCGATTAGACTCAAATTACAAGTTTCTTTATAGAATTATGTTCTATCAACAATAGAAGTAAAATATGAATTTAATTATATATTTATTTAAAAATAATAGAATTCTAATATGATTTTTTTTCTATTCTTATAATATATATTGAATGTTAATGTTAGAAATTATTTGAAAAATTTTTAAATTTTATGAATCAAATAGAATGAAAATATTTTTGAAAGGAAAAATTAATATAGATCAATATTTACAGGACTAAAATTATATTTAATTTTTATTTTAATTATAATTTTTTTCTTTAAATAATAAAAATATTTCATATTTAATTGTTGCTTAAAGTAAATTAAAATATTTAAATAATATTTTCTATATTAATATTTTAATTTTATTTGATTCCACTTAAAATAGATAATATTCAAATAATGTTTCATATCTATTTTAAAATCAAATAATATTTTAATATTTAAATCAATTAATAATTGTTAATGCACATTAAAATAAACGATAATATTTTATTTAATTGCATTCTTGAAGTAGAGATGATTTTGTCTATAAATCAAATAATAAAAAATTCTTTTGTCTCTATTAATAATCTCTATTTTATTTTTATCAGTATAAATATTGATCTTTATATTATGAATCACTCTATAAATGATTTTATATAATTTTATAGTATGTGTCTGATTTTTTTAATATACAATTATCATTATATTAAATTTTAAAAGACAATTAAAGCACAATTTTTACTTTATTGTCTAAATACTCATATGTATTATACCTCTTAAAAATGGAAATGATTTTTGAGAGAAAAAAAACTTCTAACGTGTATTACTTTAAAAAATAAGTTTACTAAAAAGTTATTACAGTTTTAGTATTTAAAAAATATTTAAATTTTTATTTTTAATGAGATATTAAAATATTAATTTTAATTTTAATTTTAATTTTTAATAAATATAATTATTTTAAAAAAAAGTAATATATTTATTAAAATTAAAAAATATGAATAATATAATAAAATTGGTTTTTAATAAATGATATTTTTTAATATTTATTTATTTTAATTTGTCTAAAAAAATTAAATATTTTGAGATGGAAAAAGTAAATAATAATGAATGTATTTTTTTTATACTTAGAATAAATTTCAATTAATTATTGAGATTAGCAGGGACTGGTTATGGATTTAGGAGTATATCAGCATACCATTTGGAAGGAACTACAAAAACCGTAGTGGCGACTGTTGGCTGGATTTCTAGGGTTGCTTTGCTTCCTTCTTCTCTCCTTAAATGTTAATTTAATTTCACTTGCCTTCTGTTGAATGTTAATTTCACCATATAAACCCAAACATCCTCTGCGTTTTTTTTTTCTTTCTCTCTATCTCTAACCTCTTTCTTCTTCTATTTTAGGCTGATTTTGTTGATCATGGACCGTGACGACGAATTTCAGAAAAGTATCCTTTTCTTAATTGACCTTTTCACTGTGTTATTATTTCTCCAACTTTGATCATATCAACTTTTTTATTTTCATATTTGTATAACATTTTATTCATCTGCATCCTAGTTTTTCAAAATTTCGCAATGCCTATATTTTGCAACATTATGTATTTGTGTTTACCTTGTTTTTACATTACAGGCCGTGAATTCAGATAATCCTCCTGCTGCCACGGCCGTTCTTTTTTCCTCTTACTAGCTACTTATTACACAGTAATGAGTGATGACACTAAATGGTGCAAAATTGTCAGATAATTATATCTATACAGACACCAAGTTTCTCGCTTCTTTTCTGGATGAGCGACCACATACTCTAAACTCACAAAAATCACAATTGTCTGTTTATTGATTGTAAAATGAAAGCAAGACACTGGGAGATAGTAGTCACACAGTCAAAACCCTAGTCTAACCATAAAAAAATATTACTAATTCAAAAAAATAACATATCTTCTTTTAGGTTAAGAAACGCTCCTAAATAAATAAAAAAAGGTCATACTTTGATGGCTCTGAAATGGTTGCCCGAACGTAACAATCCGAGGCAAATCCTTTGATGCAGTTAGATGTTTGGTTTCAGTGAATCAGGGTGATTTTATTTGGCTTCTCTCTTATTGGACACGTTTCAGTTATTTATGTTTTATTTATGGTATACTTAACCATGTGATCCTAAAGGAACTACAGATCATAATCAGCGGCAGAATGAGGAGGATGTGGTATGTCCACTTGCTCTTTCTATGGATGTGTTTTTCTCTCAGTTTTTCTTTCTAAAAAGTGATTTTCAAATATCAATGCAACAACTTGATCTTCCTAGAACTTAGTTCGTATGTTTTCTTAGGGGACACCCAACCACCCTCGATATTAGTGAAATCTATTTCAAACATAGGGGATTGTTATCCTTGGAGGGTTCCCTCGATGTGGTTCTCTATTAATTACTCCTTTCGTTCCTTTTTAATTGGTTGATTTTTGAAAATTTTTTGTTTCTATTTATCGGTCGTTTTCAAAATTCAAGATAACACTAATTACTCTCTTGTCAATTTTACTCCTTACTTTTCATCTAAGCTTTAATTAATTTGTAATGCATTTATTGTGGAATGGAAATGAAAAGGAATAAAATAAAAAACTTATTTTATTAGAATCAAGAAAATTTATTATATTTCTTGATTTTTACTTAAAAACCTTAAAAGACAGATAAAAAGGAATGAAGGTAGTATAAGAAATTCCAACAAACTCCGCCTTTTGACATAATTGATAGATGACAACAAAATTTTTATTAGATAACACTGGTCTTGCACCAAGACCCTAATGTGTGTTATTTAATACTAAGCATAATCTCTGGGTCTCTCTTTATAACTAGTGTATAGTGAGCTCTTCTAGTTCAGTGTACTCTTCCTGACATATATCTAAAGGGTTGGGCTTGTATCTAAATGGCTTGATGTGTACATTGACCTATATATAAGTAAGGAATGTGTTTCTATTTCTTCTTGATTCCATTCAAGGAAAACAGAAGTTGAATTATTTGAATAATATATTTTTATTTTTATTGTTGTCAGAAGTTGAATTGTTTTGTATTTGTATTATTTTACCATTATAGAATTTACTCGTATTTCATTTTAACTTGTGTCCTTAATAGTCATATATATGCTATAATGAACATATCTTATTTTCTATTCTTTGAATACAAAAAAAGTAAGATTTGATTTGTTTGGATTGTATACATTTGTTATTTCAATTCCAATTACAATAAAAAGTTTCTTTTCTCAGATGATACCTATCTTTTAAGGTATTGCTCTTTTTCTCCTTTCAGACAATACATATCCTCTTGGGTAACTTTCTCTCTTTCAAGTATCACAAGTGTATCTTTCTCTTTAATAAGACACTTTTCCTTTGCTTCCACTCTCAAACTTAAGACTCTTCTATTTATAAAAGGTAATTAGTAGTTCACAAATATCAAGCAACAACTTGATCTTCCTTGAACTTTATGCCCATGCCTTTCTAGTAGAGAGTCACCTTCCTTTGGTTTTAGCAAAATTTGTTTCAGACCTAGGAATAGTCACCCTTTGAATGTGATCAATTGTGGTTCTCCATTAATTAAGGAGAAATTCCAACATCTACTTGATTGACTGCCAGCCTGATAGATCATGGTGAACATATATAAATCACTCTTTGGACTTCATTCATATAATTTTATGCTAACAGTAATTAGCAATTCTTGTATTTTTGTTACGTTTATCTGTCTCGTGATGTCATCGTATTACTATATTTAATGTTTCTGCAGGTTTCTATAAAAGGTTGTATCTCATCGGATTTGGCATCATTTGTGACCTCTGGAGATGTTGCTGCTGGCATCACAGGTGAGGGTGATTAAGAGTTGGGTGAAGATCTTGCGTTTATCCTACACCTAATTGTTAACCAATCCAAAAGCACATGGATATTGATTGAATTAAAATGGAGATATTTGCATATTTGGTTCAAACATAAATTTACTGATCTATGAAAGTTATACGAAACCTAAAATTTAGATGTTGGGTTTATTATGCTTGACATAAGCAGAGCGTACAAGAAGGTGATCTGATACTGTATCTAAGCGATGGTTTAATACTGTAATGATTTATAATATACACATGAAAATAATTTCATTTGAATATTTTGGATAGCATATATTTTATGAGCTAACTTGGAATGTTTTAAACCTTTGGGCATTGTGTTGTGTAATCAAAGTTATGCCCTTCTGTTATTATCTTATAACTTTTAGTTATCCGGGCCATTGTGGGTCTTGATGAGCATTGTTAATCATCAATTTTACTTTTCATAGACTGAATATTTTCAACAACCAGGTGTACCTGAGTCAGAAGCTCTGTCTTGTTATTCATCAGTCTCAACTTCTGTTGGTGAGCAAAGCAAAATTGTCAAGGGTTCTGTAATTGCAAAAAATTATCCAAAATTTCCTGGTTTAATGAAGCCGAACAACTTAAAGCATACACATAGAAATGCGAATTTAACCAGCACGATATCCGAGACTCTGGCTGATACAGAAAAAGAGAAAAAAATTTTAAACAAGGTAACCAGTGGGAAGATTATATGTTTCAGATTGCTTATGATGATATCACAAGGTATCACTTGTTTATTTTATCATTTTGTGGGATGGTAGAGTTGTTGCATTGATGATGAATACTTAGAAAGGTATTGTTGTCCTTGTTTCACTAATACCTGCATGGCTGCATTAATTGTTTAAGATAATTTGTAACTGAAAATTATCTCCTTGGCCTTGTTTGTCATCTCTAGTATTGTTTTACTTTTGTTAAATATATACTTATCCAAACTAGAAATGGATAAAAAATTTCATACTTTAAACTTTGTTATAAGTGTTTTATATTTTCCCTATAATTGCTGTTGAACTAGGATGTTTTGATCTTGTGAATGTTCTATTTTGCAGGCTCCTCATCTGCGTTCTAATTTTACAGCAGCCACTCCTCCAAGTACATATCACCACATAGGAAAATTTTCATTATTAGGCAACCCAAGATGCCACGTCTCCCCCCTCACAGGGCCAAATACCTCTACTAACTACAGACCAAATACCTCTAACTACATACCAAACAGGAGAGTATCTAGTGTAAATGATCGACTTTTGTTGAGTGACAAATTCATGAGTGGAGAGTCTGAAATGTCAATGGAAATGACTCGGGGTCCTCGGGGTCATTACAACAATTTTCTTCTACAACCGTCAGTTGTTAAGGATGCGTTTGCAATCACAATATGTAGAGATGAATATAACCTTTCAGATTTCCAAACTGAATATGAAACTGCTAAATTTTATGTGATTAAATCTTTCAATGAAGATGATGTTCATAAGGGTGTTAAATATAATGTTTGGACAAGTACTCCAAATGGAAATAAGAAGTTGAATACAGCATTCCTTGATGCAGAAGCTAAATTGAGACAGACAGGCACGAAGTGTCCAGTTTTCCTCTTCTTCTCAGTGAGTTCAAATCTTTATTCATAAGTGGTTTCTCTCTCTCTCTCTCTCTCTCTGTCTTTTGCTTCAAAAGTGTAACATGGAAGCAGGAATTTTTTTATTGAAATTTTAGATAGACATCTTGTCAGAGGTATCTATTCTTTTATTTTATTTTATTCTCTTGTGGTTAAATTATCTTTAAAAACTCGTTAGAAGAACATGAACGTTTTCCTTTAATATTTGTGTCCAATATTTGCCAAAAATAAAATGCTGTCTTAAATTGTCTGATTAAAATGCCAAAAACATTTATTCTATTCCAAATTATAATAGGAATATCATTGATTTTAAGTTTATTTGTCATTCACGATATATCAGCTACTATATTTTTAGATTTGGGAGTTCATGTCTTTAAATTATTATTTCTGAATATTCATAGATCCTGGATGTATTTTGTTGTCAAATCAGGTTAATACTAGTAGGCAGTTTGTTGGAGTGGCTGAGATGCTTGGGCCGGTGGACTTTAAAAAAGACATGAACTTTTGGAAACTTGATAAGTACAATGGCTTCTTCCCAATTAAGTGGCACATAATAAAAGATGTTCCCAACAACCAGTTTGTGCATATCATCCTTCCAAGCAATGAGAACAAACCTGTAACTTTCACTAGGGACACTCAAGAGGTAATTTTTAACTTGATGGCATTAAAGTGCACCTATATATGGTTTTATAGAGATGAAAAAAGTAGTTGTTGCATAACCATGTGAAAAGATTGTGCTGAATTAGTTATTTACTGACATAGAAAGTTAAAAGTAATATGTACAAATAGTTTGTGTGAATGACATGATAACTCATACTAAAGAGTCAGTGTTCTTGGGTCTTTCAAGTGGGAAATTTCTTTAAAAGGGAAAAGCAAATCTCTACTATATTGAATGTATTATGTCAATTGAAAAATAGCTATATCCAAAAGAAAAAGGGCAACGATCACTGGGCCGTCCTGGACTCCCTAACAATCTGTTGCCCTTTTCAGGCTAAGGCTTGAATGACACTCTTAGAATGGCTCGTGCTTCAAGAAAACCAACATGATTGGAAAAAGGGGCACAGATAGAGAACCACTAGGAGTCTTTATTCCCTGTTATTGAAAGTCCCTCCCATGCACACTAGTTTTCTTTCTTTGAAGACATTTTCAAATAACTATTATTAGGTCATGCATCAATGTAAATTTTGATGCCAATTATTTGTTTATTTTGGATTTTGGAGGAATTGTGATTGTTCACTATTTCTTTTGTTTTTGTATTAATTCCTATCTCTCTTGTAAGCTATTGCATCGTTACTCAAAGGTGCCTATGTGTGTGTGTGAGTTCAAGCATAATACACTATTTAGTGTAAAGATTTTTATATTGTCTATCAATAAAAAATCATTCTTGTTATCACTTTTAAAAGGTAGTTATTTGAAAGTCAATAAACTTACTATATATGGTGATTTGTAAATTGAATGACAATGTAAAAAACCTTAAAGGTGTCAGTGAAAGCCATGGCATTTAGTGTTTCCTTTCTTTTCTATTTTCAAGTTGGTATCAGAGCTCCCTTGATCCTAGGGGAACTTGCTTCTGTATTCAAATGCCACTCGCCTTCGTTGTGAGACTTTGTTTTGGCATCTTCAATGTGCCTTTAGAAATGCAAACCACTAAGGTACACTGCCAGCATTGTCATCATTATCATCCCCAAACTTGTCATGTCTTTGCTACTTTAGATGTAGCCTTTCATGAAACTGAGGCTTGTTCAAGGCAGAGTCATTAGGAAGTTGAGTCTCTTAAGTTGTTACCTTTTTTTCTTATGTAGGATAATGTGGCGGACCTAACTAGGAGGAATTTGTTACTGAAGAACCAACCACAAGTAGTTGCTCTAGAGAACATAGGACAATTATAACCATATAAGTATTAGTTGAAGCAGAAAATATACATTGAAACTGCTAGCACGTATACCAAAAAAGGAAAAAAAACCTCACTTTAATTGAATAGCATTCTCAATCATTTGAACCAAAGGTAAGTACTTTGAATCTTGACCTTGATACTGACGATTTGCAATTGCCTCTAGGAGTGGAAAATGTTCTTGTGTCAAGTATCCTATATCTCAGTTTATATATACTCAACATCTTTCTACACAACATCTGAACTTTGTTTTAGCTATTGATTCCATTAGGATTCCCAAAATTGTATAAGAAGTTTTGAGGGATGAAAATTGGCGTAAGCCACAAATGAAGTGATGAATGCATTGGAAAAAAGTAAGACTTGGAAGATTGTTGATAAATCGATGACTAAAGGTCAGTGAAATGTAAATAGATATACCCCAAGTAATTTTAATATGATTGTATAGAAGACCAATACAAGGTAAGGTTGGTTGCAAAAGGGTATACTCAAACATTTGGAATAAACAATGGGGAAACGTTTGCTCCAGTAGCAAAAGGAATATTCTTAGAATTATTCTCTCATTAGAAGCTCACCTTGGATATGAGCTATAATAGTTTCATGTCCTTGAAGGATGAAATATATATGGAAATCACACTAGGGTATGATTATACTAATGGAGGAAATAAGGTGTAGGTTGAGGATTATATGGGCTTAAATAGTCTTTTCGTGCTTGGTTTTATGTAGATGATATGATTGATGGTAGGCAATGGTGAAGTTGATAAAAAAATTCCAAAAGGGAGGTTAGCAACTCAATTTGAAATGGAGGACTTGGGGAAATTGAAGTATTTTCTCATAGATAGCCTACTTTAGGGAAGCTAACTTCATCTCTCAAAGAAAGTGTGTCCTTGATATTTTAAAAGAGACAAACAATTTGGGCTGTATAACATTTGGAGTGCTCATTGAGCAAAATCAAGGGAGATGAAGTAAAGGGGAGAACCTTAATACAAACAAGGATCAAAGACTGGTAATGAAACTTATTTATCTGGTTCACACTAGACCATATATTGCTTATGTGGTTAGTGTGGTTTCTCAGTCTATACATGATCCATGTGAAAGATATTTCTACAAGTAGTAAATAAGATTCTTTTGTACTTAAAGGCAAGCCCAGGAGCAGGACTGCACTTCAAGAAGGAAGCAAAGTTATCCAATACACACTAATGTAGATTGAAAATCTACCTTAGGATGTTGCTTGTTTTTGGGTGGATACTTGGTGACTTGGAGGAGTAAAAACTAGACTGTGGTTGCATTGTCAAGTGCAGAGGCAAAGTTTAATTTATGGTTTGCGCAATTTGTGAGGTGTTATGGATGAAGATCTTACTTGATGACCTTAGGATAGAGTTTGAGAAACCTACAAGACTAATTGTGATAATAGTTATACCATCATCAACATTGCACATGATCCAGTACAATATGATAGGACCAAACATATAGAGATTGACCAATACTTCATAGAAAAGTTAGAAACTAGTCTAATAATCTTAGAATATGGGTTTAGGCCTAATTCAACCCTACAAATCGTCTTGTAAAGAGAATATTGCCCCTCGTCTCATATGCTTTAATTTGGCCATATCTCTATTTTCTTGTCAATTTAGGACTGAATCGCCACTCTCGAGGTTACAATTCAAGCAACCCCAAAGAGGCCACCACTAAGGTGAGTTAGGGGTAATTGCAATTAAGGAGACTTTCCAACAAATAACTATTGAGCACATCACTTCAGGGCATCAATTAATTGATATATTTTACCAAGTAGCTATCCACAAAATGATTCTGCAATCTTACTTGCAAATTGGAAATGAAAGATATCTATTCAGTTGCTTAAGAGAAAGTCTTGATTTGACAGTATATGATATATTAGATATGATAAAGGGCTAACTAAGTTTTTAGTCTTCGAACTTTTTCAAATTTTGGTTTTTAATCCCTGAACAAATGTTTGATCGATCAAAGTTCGTAAGTTTTCTTTTTTCACAACTTTTGGCCTTGACGTTAAAGTGTAGTGTTAAGTGATTACATAGCGGCCTTTGAGATTGCTGTGTCATGTTTTAAAAAAATGATTAAAAAATAAATGCAGGATGATCTTAGAGGTTATCATGTCATCATTTAACAATACATTCTAATGGCAAGGATTAAAAATTATGACGAAAGAAAACTTTAAAGACTTTGACCAATTAAACATTTACTAATGGATTAAAAATCAAAATTTGAAAAAGTTCATAAACTAAAAACTTATTTAACCCCATGTAATTAAGTATAATTTTGATTCTATTTACTATAATGGGGGGTGGTTGTGTATTGTTTTATTTTGTGATTTGTTTCCTTATTTTCTCCTTGTATATATTGTCAAACTTGATATTCCTATATTATATAATAAGATGGTCAATAAGTTGAGATTTTTGTCTTTTTTTTAAAAAAACTAAATAATTAGAGCTTTAAAAGATAAAATTTAAGGTTTAAATTTAGCTTTGTACATAAATTTTGACTTGTAATTACGAAATAATTGGAGCTTCATGTTCAAATTTGACTTTTTTTTTCATGTTTTTGTTTTTTATTGAGTCACGGGTCAGTCCATTGACCTGCGAGTTATGTTGTGAGGTTGCGGATTTCATAAAATGAAGACCGTTTATTTATGGGCTTAATGAGTAAGTTATACAGTTTGCGGACTTATGCAAACTTAGACTCAAATAAGTGGATTTATCTATATATTCAATTCTAATAGGAATTATCTTAAAATACACTCACAATGTAATTTGCTAACATATTTCAATTAAAAATTAAATGGGTGTAAGTTAGCGATATATATTATGTTGGTTATATAAACATTGTTATACTGTGTTTGGACACGTTTTGGATGTGGAAAATCACATCCAAATGGTTAAAAACGTGGAAGCAACAATGTTCAGCTTCACAGGAGACGTGAAAATTCACGCAAAAACCGCATATGCAACATGCAGATAGTTATTGACTAGATGTTTTGTTAGACATGATTTATCATAAAATTTGTAATTATCTGGCTTACAGATTGGACTGAAGGAGGGTCTGGAGATGCTGAATATTTTCAAAACTTATTCGGCCAAGACATCACTATTGGATGATTTTGAATTCTATGAGAGGCGAGAAAAGTTATTTCGTTCCCAAAAGAGTACTAAGCATGCAAGGCCAGAACAGGGACAAGTAAGTTCCATTTCCATTGTCTACAATGCTTCTTATTTCTGCAATTGGAACATAGAAGATGTGTGATTTGCCATAAGTACACACAACTGGAATATTGTAATGCTACCATGTTATTTTAATTATTAGATCCTCCCTTGCATGCTGTAAAAACATTTTTCTTTTTTGTGTGATGACTTTTGCCTTTGTGATCGTTTGTTGTATAATTTTCTGCAGAACACGGTCAAAGCAAGAGAGAAGAAAATAGAGATGCAATCGAGTGGCACCAAGCAAGGTACTCTCGTCAAACTTACCAAAAATCTTTCATTCAACTCCTCAGGAAAACAAGGCTTTAGACAGCAAGATTGCTGGATGGCGAGAGGAGAAAAAGAGCTCGAAATTAGAGTTGCAGACACATAGGCATTTTAGAGTTACAGATTAGCAGTTTGGTTTGTTTTGAGCTGCTGAAGCGTACGGTTCCTTTCTAATTATTATATGATTTGTGTGATATGCCGATAAGATGACCATGACATGTTTTAAGTCAGACAAACTATTTTTATATTACTTAATGTTCTCCAACGTTTCCGTATAATTCATTGGCTTTGGACTGTGTTTACTAATTTAATTTGTTTAACGTGGATGAGCGCCGCCCGGTTCCAAAGTTGGTTACTACCAGAGTTATGTTTTGTTTGGTTGATTTGTTTTTGTTGATTTTTGTGGTTGATAGGTTTAGTTTACTAATAATAAAAAAAAATACTACGCTGTTTATGCATTACTTTTTTTTTTTTTATCAAGAATTTGCAAAAATAATAAAATTTATTGAATTTATTATTTTTAATTTTTTAAAATTAAAAACATGATTTTTTTTATAATCACTAATAAAAAATTTTAAAAAATGTTTGATTATGTATCCATGAGTAGCATATGCGCCTAAAACTGAACTTCAATTGAAAAAGGTAGCTTAAAGTTAATGGTTTAGTTATGATTAAAATGTTAAATGTATGATATTTAAATATTATTTTGATTTGTAATATAATATATTGGTCCGTGTTTGATTGTATCTAGATGGATAAATGGATAATTCGTTTGTTTAGGTTTATACTTGTTTGTTTAGTTTGTAATTTAAATAAATTTTATTTTTAGCTATTTGTGTTCGTGTCATACAATAATTGGATAAGTTTATAGTTCATTTGAAGATTTTTTTTTAAATATTAAAATTTAAAATAAATATAAAATATTTTTTAATCAAAACAAATTTTTAATTGTCTCATTTTATATATAATATATTTAAATAAAAATGTGAACAATAAAGTCAATCATATAAATTAATGATCAATCTTTTGTTTCTTTTTTTTTAATCTTTTTTAAACATTTTATTAAAAAGTCTACAGAATCTGCAGGTGAACTTGTTTAGCTTCCAAATTAAATGAGATATGTAAAATAGTTTGTATTTTAAACATGTTTTATCCATACGAGATGCGAATTAACTTGCGAATCTGTTTGTGTATCCAATGCTAGTTATGTCCATGAGTTACATATATGCATAATGGACACAAAAATTATAAGTTACACATATTAATTAGACAATGAAATGATGTTGATTATACACAAATGAAAAATCACATACTAAGTAATAATAAAAAAAGATAATATATATTGAGAATTGTCTATCTAGGATGTACTTGGAAAGTGAATTACTTTTAAGTAGGGATGAATTAATAAAAAAAAAAGTAGAAATGATAACTTTATCTGGATCTTAGGTCAATGAAAATGGGTTTGGCAAACCTTATGAGTATCAAAATATCCAATTGAAATGAGTTTGGGATTGAGAATTTACTTGTAAAATTTAATGGGAATAAACCCATCCGACGCTTTTATAACATTTTGTTTAAGGTTTTGACATAGAAATTAAAAAGTGTGGCGAAAAATGATTACTAAGAATTTAAGATATAGCGAAACGTTATTTTTGGTATGGTGAGAAGTGAAAGGAAGCATTAGGCACTTTTGTTTTTTTGTCTGTTCCAGGTCAGTTTTTATAATTAGACGTGTAACAAACAATTTTATACTGTATTGTGCTTTATTTTTTAGCGATTGAAACGGACAGTTGAACTCTAAAACCCTTGCGTTGTAGTGTTCTGACATTGAGTTGAGGTTAGAGCTGAAAGAGAATTCAATGACACAGAATCTGAAGCATACAGTGGATTTGGAATGCAGTGATAATAAGAGGCCCTCAAAGATATCAAAAATCGAGTATGCGAGTGATATTGACGAAGAAGAAGAAGAAGAAGAAGAAGAAGAGATGAGCCAAAACCCTAGCAATAAGATTCAACGCTATTTGTTTGCAATTGAGTACATTGGGACTCGCTTCTCCGGTTCTCAGAAGCAGCTCAACGGTCGTACAGTCGTGGGCGCTCTTGAGGTAACATCAATTGCAACATCACTTCCATGATTATAATCAAATCAAATCAAATTTCTTGTTTCATTGTAGGAAGCTTTCTGTAAATTTGTTGGCCAGCCAGTCTCTGTCTCTTGTTCAAGTCGAACTGTGAGTATCAATCACTCCCTATTCACAATACACAAATCACAATACAATAAGTTGTTAACTGTTGAATGCAATTGCAGGATGCTGGAGTGCATGCCTTGTCAAATGTTTGTCATGTTGATATTCAACGCATCAGCAAAAGGAGGCCTGGTGAAGTGGTCCGCTGCTTACTTAACTTCATACTAACCAATATATGTACGCTCATCTAACATTTTGTAATTGTAAAAATGCAGTTACTGCCTCATGAACCTGCTGTTGTTCAAAGGGCTGTCAATCATTTCTTACAGGTATCTTCTTCTCTGTGTGATCTACTCAATTATAGGTCATTTAAATAAATTTAGTGCTTCTTCTGTCTTGACAAAATGCATCATCTTACATTACATGATGTGGAAGAAGAAAGAAACTGTGCAGATAGTTGGGTTCTCTAAACCCCAGATACCTGCAAAAGCTGCATGCTTGCAATTTTTTAGTAATTGGCTTGGATAAAGTAGACAAAATTGCAGTTTACTTTCCATCATCTTATGCTTGAAAGTATCTCAATCATATTGTACTGTTTGCAAGGTGCATTATGTTGAGGCTGAAACTTGCACCATGGCTAATGCCTGACTTATTGGTTTTTTTGTTATTCAGTGTGCAGTTTGCTAACTTCTGTTGAGGCCAAGATTAATGAATTATTGAATATATTCTGATACAAGTTTGTGGACCAAAGTTTATTACCAACTTCATGTTTTGCTTGTCCACAAAGTTGGATTCGCAGTTTTGAAAACCTAAACTGTTTCTCGAATTCTTTTTATTAGCTGATGCCACTTGAGTATATTGTCTGTGCTCAAAAGCTCCTAACATATCTTTTTTGGCAATTTGATTTATTTTAGAGGCATGACAGTGACTTAATGGTTATTGATGTTCGATGTGTTCCATCTGATTTTCATGCCAGATTTAAAGCACAAGAGCGCACGTGAGTACTCAAGAATCTAAATTTTGCTTCTAAAAGACTAAACACGCATTGATTATCAATTGTCGTATTGTATATAACATTGTCATTCTTAGCTGATATTTATTGTTGGATTATGAATAGAGGACTTGCTTGATCTATGAAATTGTACTTTTCCGTGCATGGCCATAGAATTCTTTGTTTTGTTTTGTTTATGATCATTTGTAGTAATTGATAATTATTTGGAACTACCATTCAGATACTTCTATCGTTTGCTGTCTGGGCCAGAGCCTTTGTCAACCTTTGAGAAAGATCGAGCATGGCACGTACCTGAGGAGCTTAATCTTCTGGCTATGCAAGTTAGTTAACAGCTCCTTATATTTACTAGATTGTCAATCTTCCAGCTTTTCAAGTAATTTATGATATCCATGCAGGAAGCATGCAGAGTTCTTGTCGGATGTCATGATTTTAGTTCCTTCAGGGCAGCTGGTTGTCAGGTTGTCTTTTTTCTCCAATATTCCAAACAATAATTCATAAAATTCTTATTAAGTAGTTTTACACTTTTACCCAAAGTGGAACCTTGTTTGCAATCTAACTCTCCTACATTCCTCCGAGGGATGATAGGGACTGCACAGTATGCAGTGATTTATTTGACAAGCTTCACAATTATGAAGTAGCAGTCATGATTAAACTTTCAATTAAAGGATTTATTTTAGTTTAATGCTCTATGTAGATGCTTTCTAAAGTGTTTTTGGCATGTTTTTTTTTTTTTTTTTTTCAAAATCATCATTCCTGTTTTGATGTTCTACAACATCTCATGTAAAGTCTCCTTGAACTATCCATAAAATATGATGTAGACTTGTCCCAATCCAGGCAAAATCACCAATTAGAACTTTGGATGAACTGAGTGTCAGTGAGGTAATTGAAAGTCCATATTTTCCATCTGTAATGGATAGAGAACGGCATAATAAAGTCAGTGATCTTCGTAGCTGCCCCAGCAACTCTGAAACTGACATTCCTCCTGCTTCTCGTCCAAGCATTGATAAAGTAACTATATCGAGTCAAGATGTAGGATTTGGCAAAAGAAGGAGACATCGTTGCTTGGTGGTAACAGCACGTGCACGTTCTTTTCTTTACCATCAGGTTGGGTATCTTTCTTTTAATTGAGGCCACGAAGTTTTAATGTCTTGCGTCGTGATTTAGTTCTGCATGTTCAATCCAATCTGTTCTGAATACAGACGTTAATTTATTTCAGGTTAGACTACTTGTTGGTGTTCTCAAGGCTGTTGGCACTGGAAACATAACAATTCCGGACGGTACTCATACCATTAATCTATTTTCCTGTGTGTTATAATATATTCACAAACACTTGATATTGTTTGGGCTTAAAAATGATATCTCACATGATGCATTTTCAGTTGAAAGAATTTTGAACGCGAAGACTGTCACTGCCGCAAGTCCAATGGCCCCGGCATGTGGTCTCTACCTAGGAGAGGTGAAATATGATCTACCTACCACTTAGATTTTTCAGGTCTCTCGGAAACACGTCTTGGATTTGAGTAAATACTCTGTAGGACTGAAAAAAATAGACCAGATTTTTATTTTTATTTTTATGTTTAAATGTGCTTTTTTATTTAGTTTTTTTTTTTTTTTTTTTTTTTTCATTCAAAGTCCACCGGCAGAGGACTAATTTTGTGCCTTTTGTATTTTTTTTAATTTTCGTTGAAGGTTACTCGAACTCCCGTAATTACTTTTTTTATTCTTTTTATTTTAAAATTATAAAATAAGTTATAAAAAAATCTTTTGCCTAGATTATTCGTGTTCCTAAAACATGCAAAGGAACGGTCCCAAGCTTCATATTAACTAGCGGAGTTTCAAGAGCCTTTCCAAATTAACGCCGTTTTATTCGCACGTCGGAAACAATTTTGGGGAGACAATTAATTTTGCAAGTTTGGTAAGAGTGATTTTAAAGAAAGATAGTTTTAAATTTTGTCGTATTCATTGTACTCTTTCTCAATCAATTTTACTCTTTTCTTTATCTCTCTTCATTTCTTTATTTCTCTTCAACTAATTTTTATTTTATTTTTTACCTATTTTTTATCTTTTATTTTCAACTAATTTATTTCTCTCCTCTGTACTAAACATAGTAAGAGATCACCAGTTATCAGGTTTGTTTTTTGAAATCTTCCCAAAATTTAAAGATTTACAATTATATTTTCAGAGGAAGTCAGTGTAATTTTTTGTGTGTTTTGTTAAGTAAATGATATAAAACAAATCTCTAAGCTAGTTAAACAGTCTTTAATATACATTTGATCCAAAAATAAATGGTGAACATTTGCTCGATAGCACGAAACAGTAGAATTGAGTGTACGTGTTTGACAAATAGCATGACGGGATTTTAAAAAATAGTCCAATCCAAAATCTGAGCCTCTAAAGAAACAGTAAAACGGGTTTTAAGCACAAAATCATTCATATATTTAAAAGTTAGAACTTAGATGCAGTATCCTGCAAGAAAAAATCTGAAAGTGAGAAGGAAAATTGCTTTAACATCTGCTACGATAGGGTTACAATGCCTGCCTAGAAATATGCTTGCGCGGATCTAAACGGTCAAACGAAATCGAAGGAAAAGACAGAACAGAAAGCAAAATTAAAAATCTGCTGTTGCTATCAAGAAATTGTGACTATAAATACACCATGTAACGAAGACATATCATCAGCTAAAATATTAATGACATTGGCTGGTAGGAAGTATAATGAACCAATCAAGTTGAGAAGTTACTTCATGAAAGTCCTAATAGCAGCGTGAATTGAACTAGTACGAACAGAATTTCTCTTCTGTATTAGTGAGTGTGGTCCACTCCAGACAGATCGACCATTTTGGGGGAAGAGAATTCCACACAAGTTTGAAAGCTTGGGGTTTTCACTATATAAGCTCTCAAGGAGCTTACCTTTCTGCTGTTTATCTCGTGACCCCTACAAACAGATTGAACTGTTAAGTACACTTATCAACTGCAAATATGCAAATAATCATAATAACAAGTTATGTAACTGCATTCTAGGATGTGATTTCTTGCATGAGGGGTTAAGCAAACACTGTAATTTGCTAGTACGGTACGGCAAATACCTTGTGTTTCTTGTGTTGTTGGACTGCCACCGCTTGTCCTTCCAGTTGCTTTGTTCTATATTCATCATGAAGAACGGTTGCATCACCAACATTTGATTTCTCTGCCAAGGTTCCACCATGTTTTAAAGCTTCATCCATCTCTCTCTTCTGATTGTTCATTTCAATCTCTTCCTCATCTTCTTCCTCTTCATTCTCCACCTCCTCCTCCCCTTCCTCTAGGCCATGGTCATCATTGTCATCATCATTACCAACATCACTGCTCACATGCTTTCTCTCAGAAGGGCTACACTGCTTCTCACTAATCTCCATCTTTGCCACCTCTCCTTTGTCTTCATCAACATCTCCATCAGTGCCCATAGATTCATCTATATTTGATGATGAATCCTCACCACCAGGACTCTCTACTTGCATTGATTCCTTAAAACAAGGCAGTACAAAATTATTTAAATCATTGTCCACTTATTTTACAAGCTAGTCAATGCTTGGATCTCATAAAGTAGATACTCAGATTTCTTCAATGCTTGTACTACGACCCTCATTTTATGTCTGGGATTCAGATGTTACCAAAGGTAATAATGGAAATCAAAGAGGAGATTATCATCTTCATGCCACTTAAACATTGATTTATGATAACTGGCATAATTAATTACACCAAGGCAGAGATATAAAGCCAGTCCAACTATATTCTTCTCTATCATTTTCTTGATGAGTATATTAGAAAATATCACATCAGAAAAATATATAAAGCTATAAAATAGAATGAGTATATTAGAAATGTAGGTTATGCACTTAACTCAACTCCCAAAACTAGCTTATAGAATGAGAGTTGTCCCCCACTTATATACACTATTTCGGCTATATCACTACTTGATATGGAATTTTCAATACACTCTTCTCATACCGAGAACTGAAAATTATGAGTGATCCAATAATGGCTCAATAACGGGTGGCACAATAGACCCAACAACATATCACTAGGATAAACTTTGATTCTATCTTAAAAATGTAAGTTATAGACCTAACTCAATTCCAAAAGCTAACTCATAGGATGAGTTATCTCCCACTTATATACACTATTTTGTTCATGTTACTAGTCAGTGTAGGATCTCCAACAAAGGAAATCTGTTGCGGTCCCATAATTTCAATTAAATTTTTTACCAGTGGGATAGGATATATACCCCAAAAAAAGCCTCCAAAAATTGCCAAAAATCTATCTAGATGATAAAGTTTTTCCAACAAGCCATTAAAGTACCTCAAGCTTAAAGTCTTTAGCATGCTTATCACCACTAGATCCAAAATTGCCTCTAGCAATTCGAGCATTCTCCTCCCGTTCCTTCCTACGTCGCTTTAGAACACAAATAGCACATAAACAATCATGTTTATGGTGTCTTCTGCAAATAAGATAAAGTGTAAGCATCCAAATAATTTCAATGAACCATTATCCATTAACAATTCTCATCACCAATCCAATGGAAACTGAAAGGAAGAGAGGAGAAAAGAGTTATAGCAAGGAATCCCATGTCATAAACTCATCATTATTGATCTGTTTTAGAATAACTTACATTTACAAAGGAACCAAAAGATACATTTTATAGAACTTATCTGAAGCAAATACAATTCCCAAAGTAAACAAAAGCTTCTTTTCTCCTCTATCTTTTAACTCACCTTTAAGAAAGATACACTATCAACAAGTGTGATTTCATTTTGGATAAGTAATAGCAACTCAATCATTTCCATAGTAAGAACTGTCAGAATACTACTACGTTATCTTAGCATTTATTATTTGATAACAATTAGGGATTTAGTCATTATTATTCTTTATTATGATTGATCTCATGCAATTATGTTTGGTCCTATTTGATTAGTATAAATATAGGTTATGTGGTCATTAGACAACAAATACAATAAAAAATTTCTATATCAGATTTTTGGCCTTGACTATGGGGACACCTTTTCCCTCGTTGCCAAAATCACCATTATTTGACTTTTCCTTGTCATGGCTGCCATTTGCCATTGGCCTCTTCATCAGTCGGGCATTAAAAATGTTTTCTTACATGATGAATTACTCGAAGAAGTGTCCATAGATCAGCCTCCAGGCTTTACTATTTTTAGGGATTCTTAGTTCGCTTGTCGGCTTCAATGTTCTCTTTATGACTTGAAACAATTTCCTCATTCATGGTTTGGCCATTTTAGCTCTGCCCTGCTCAGTATAGCATGACTCGCTGTGAGGCTGACCATTTAGTGTTTTTCCTCCACTCTTCATCTAACCTATGCGTCTACTTAGTTGTCTATGTTAATGACATTGCCATTACTGACAATGACTCCAATGGTATCCTGCATCTCAAATCTTACCTTCAATTTCAGGCCAAAGACTTGGATCTGCTCAAATACTTCTTAGGAATTGAGGTTGCTCAATCCTCCATTGGCATTGTTATTTCCCAGCACAAGTATGTTTTGGATATCTTGACAGAGAATAGTATGCTTGATTGTAGACCCAATGATACTTCTATGGATCCCAATGTGAAGTTTCTTCTAGATCAGAGGGAGCCATTGAAAGATCCGGGAAAATATTGTCGTCTGGTAGGCTATCTTAACTACCTATCACTCGACGTGACATCACATTCGCAGTTAGCGTGATTAGTCAGTTTTTTAATGCTCCTTGTGATGGTCATTGGGATGCTGTAATGCACATTTGTCGATACATCAAGAATGCACCAAGTTGTGGATTGCTATATGAAGACAAAGACAATGCTAAAGTTGTTTGTTACTTTGATGTTGACTGGGCAGGGTCATCGGAGATAGAAGATCCGCTTTTGGGCTATTGTCTTCTCATTGGAGGAAACCTGATCTCATGGAAAAACAAAAAGCAAAACATTGTTTCTCAATCCACTGCCAAAGTTGAGTACTGTGCTATGGCAGCAGCCGCATGTGAGCCTACATGACTTGGGCAACTTTTCTGGCAGTTAAAATTTGGAGATAGTACAGATACTAAACTAATATGTGACAATCAAGCTACACTCCACATTACATCTAACCCGATTTTTCATGAAGGGATTAAACACAACATAGAAATTGATTGTCACTTTGTGCGAGAGAATATGCTTTCAAAAAAAATCATTAACTCTGTCAGCTCTAATAGCCAACTAGTAGACATGTTCCTTAAATCCCTCAAAGGTACTCGAGTTAATGATATTTGTAACAAGCTTGGCTCATATGATATATATGTTCCAGCTTGAAGGGGAGTGCCAGAATACTATGTTATCTTAGCATTTATTATTTGATAACAATCGGGGATTCAGTCATTATTACTTTTTATTATGATTGATCTCATGTAATTATGTTTGATTCTATTTGATTAATATAAATACAAATTATTGTGGTCATTAGACACACTACAGTAAATAATTTCTACAAGAACAATTACTACATAAGGAATTATAATATAATAAATAAGGGGTAAAGTTACAGTTTGGGAATACACACCCATGACGCTTTTTTGTCTTCTGCTTCAATTGACCACCCTTCCCTACTTTTCCATCACCAGACAGTGCAGTATCCTCTGCCAAAGTCCTCTCTGTACCTGATTCATAATGAAAACATATACCTTGTTGCTACCAGAATACCACAGTAAAGTATTTTGCATGAAATGAAAATCACCTGTTTTCAGAAGAATATGTATGCAAAGTGATGTTCTTCATTTCGGGGTAGGGTTATGATAAGTAAGAGGATTGATTGCTTTTCAAAGGGAACTTCCCAGATGGTCTCCAATATGTTTGGATATCAAATATCTAATGATGAGTGGAACGATCTGGGATGAGATAGGATGTAATTGAATAAAAGTATCATACTGTTGTTTGAATATTTTACAATGGAATGGAGGAGAGTTGTCACTCCATTGTATGGCAAGTAATTGGAATGGTTAGTAGATTAGGAAACAATACGCCCATACCCCTCAAATTTGGGGGAAGTGAAAAAGAAGTATTGGATGGAATAGATTCCATTGGGTTTCATTCCATTCATTTTATGTTAAACAATACAAAGGGTCCAGCTAGATATTAAGAAAAAAGTCAAGATGAAATAGAACTGATTATCATTCTAAAACTTTATAAGTTTTGGAGATAGATTTTTTAGACTGAAGTCTCAGAAAGGCAATAATTGTTTAACAATAATGTCTCAGTTTAAAAATTATAAAATCTATCATTTATTGCTTCCCTCTCTCCTCCTCACCTGTCCAGAGAAAAGCAAAATATAAAAGAAGAGGGACACAGAGAAAGACAGAGGCAGAGAAAAAAAAAATTACTCGTAAGCTAAGCCTACCCAAGCATTTTCTTCAGGCAGAAGATTCCTCTAAAAAACATTGTATAACAAAAATATTAAAAATGAATGAATAGATTCCAGACATACTTCATGCATAACATAGCCAAGAGTTACACCGCTAAATGCTTTATATCTTTCATCCTTGCTAAGGAAAAGGGAAGGATTGTATTTTAATATATATACATATACATAGAAGTCTCACCCTTGATCCCTTTTGATTGTTCACTGTATAGCCCAGCTGCAGTCCAGTACTTCATAAAGTTCTTCTTTACTCGCCTCATAAGATCCAAGATATAGTCACCCTTATTGTTATACTTGTAACAGTTGTCCCAAATGTATTGAACATCCTTAAATACATCCTCTGAATTCATATACTTTTCATTTTTTTCAAGATGGCTGCATATCGTTCCAAAATCCATTGGTGTGTCTATGATATCAAAATAGTCCTGGTTCCAGACAACATTATGACATTAGACACAAGTAATCATTTCAAGAAAATGGTTCCAAGTTTTATAATAAACCACGTCAGTCTCTATGGCTGAACAAATATCACCAGATCCTTGTAGGATATAACCTATATGCCTACCAAGAGAGAGAAAAAACTGATAGCACATGCTGAGAAATTAAGAAATATCCACCCAGTATCTAGAGAAAACATGTAAAGTAGAATGTATTACTTTAATTGCTCTTACTTTTGACTTATGCTTTTCCTTCATAGTATTAGTATGTGAAGAGAAGTTTTATTAAACAAAAATTTCTGGAAGTATGCAGGATGTAGAAGATTGATTCATTGAAGAAAAGAAATATAAAAAAACAAAACACTGAAAAAGGTAGAAACATTAGGTTTAGGGGCAGAAATTGAGGAAGAGAAATATCTATCATCTCAAGGGAAGGGGAACCAAACATAAAAAAAAAAAAAAAGTCCACGGAAGTAAGTTTCTCACGGGAATTCCCAGAGCTTCAGGATTGACAGGAACATTGAAGGGTTCAGCCGCTTCCATTTTCATTACCTTGCTTATAACCTGTGTAGAACACAGCAAATGTATAATTAAAATAGATAATGGAATGGTTGGAGATAGCAAAGAAAATGGATAAGAAAGGTGAAACAAACCACTAAGGAAGCATCCAATTCCTGCTTATTATAGCAGGCCTTTGTTTCTAGTGGGAGGGTGATATCAGTGGAAGCTGAGAATGATTTGGGGGTGTGGTCATGGGGAGGGTTCGATCCGAAAACCTTAGAAGACTTAATTTTGATGCTAGAAGCTCTTTTGGACAAGGAATTGGCACTATCTTGAGGTTGTTTCTCAAGGCTCTTATCGGTATCGCTTTGAGTGGGAGCATCAGATGAGTCCAAGATTTTAGGTTTAGGTTTAGGTTTAGGTTTAGGAGTCTTGAGCTTGACCTTAACACGGCCAATAGCCTTATCAACAGAACCATCAGGATTTATGCTGGCAAGATTGTAATGCTGATCAGTTCCGGTGGAAGAAGGTGTGTCAACTTCCATTCCAGAGTTATTATCTTTATCATTGCCAAACTCATCATCATCCACATCTGAGCTTTCTTCCTCTTTGTTTTGAGTGATGCTTCCTTTTCCCTTTCCTTTCTTATGCCCACGCTTCCGCTTCATCTTCTTCTATCTTTCTTTCTTTCCAAACAAGGGTTGGTTGAGCAAATCAAGCAATTACAATTACAATTCGGTGTGGAATGCGCAAAAAAAGAACGATTCAGGAATTGATTATTGTCTTGTGTTCACTGCGACACTGGTCACTGTCACTGTCACTTTCTCTTTCCCTTTCTCCTTCCCTTTCTCCGGCCTTCTTTCTGAACAACACCAACACTAAGACGCCATTATTGATCCATTCCTTCTTCCGCTATCCTCTCAACTTCAAAACGTTTCGTTTCATTACGCTCTCTACCTCTGCCTCTAAATTTAAACTTCAAATAAATTACTAATAAATAATAAATTTATCCATTTCATTTTTAAATTATGAAATATTGTTTTCTTATTATATGTATTAAATATTCATAAATGTTTCATTTAATAGTAAATTTATTTATATTAGTATT